>CAXITT010000091.1:938160-983537 GCA_964033795.1 Lymnaea stagnalis | reverse complement strand
TTTTGTTGTTTTTGTTTTTTCCCCCCCCCCCCTTGCTGGCCCGCAATACTTGATCTCTGTCATCAAATCCATCTTCGCCTAAGTGCCATCAATAAGAGGAACGACGATTGATTGTCTCCTCATTGATCGGAGGAGGTGGGCTTCCTACAGGTAGAGGAGGTGGGCTACAGGTAGGACGACGGATAAACACTCACGTTCTCCCCCGTGTTAATATATAGGCCACAGCCAAGGTGGCACTAGCACGTCATCGCGCCTAGCCGGGCTACAGGTAGAAGGATTCTATTCTAGCACGTGATAATGCTAAGTAGAGGTTGCGAGGCACAGGTGTCGGGCGCTAGGAGGTAAAGGGATTGTGGAAGTAAGTCACTCCGAATTTTTTTAGTGGACGTAAAACGATCAGAAAAAAATCCCTGGACCGAAATAATATGACTGCAACCAGTGCAAGGTAATCTACATGTTTTCCCATGAATAACACAAAAAAATAATAATGACGTCATATTCCAAGGTATTCTACATGTTTTCCCATGAATAACAAAAAGATAATGACGTCATATTCCAAAGTACCTACTACTAGTGGGAGTCTGAGTGATAACCTTGTCAGTGTTCAAAATATGCTAGGTTCGAGTAAACCTACCAATACTCTATCCTGGAGCACTTTGTTGTTGTTTTTTGTTGAAAGTGTTCTTGTAAAGGAAGGGGGAAAAAATGGGGCGTGGGCCGTGGACCTGAAAGGTAGATTTTGATGGCTTCGTAGCGGCGGCTGCTCCAGACGCTCAAACGTGATCTACAGCGCATACTTGCAGCCACGTGACACACACTCTGTGTACTCATTGAAGTCAGTCACCGCTGGTGAGCTGGGTTTAATTCAACCTATTCGAACTCACTTGAACTCCTCGCGGCTGGTACTTGACAGATACAGTGCTCAGAAGATAAGTCACTTGAGATCCTCCTATGTCTTGCCATTGTTGAAAGTTTTCAAAAGTATGCCATTGATAGATGCCATTCCTAATTAAATTCATCTAGGTCAATTGCGAATACTGAAATCGTGCAGTGTGGCTTCGGCCGGGGTGGGGGGTGGGGGGAGGGGTAAAATACTTGCCCTGCCAAATTTTTTTTTAAAAATATAACGCATCTGACAAAAATATGCTTCAACACTTTATGTACTGTTCTTGACTAAACAATTGGATCACCCTCCATTTTTCTACACCATTATTCTTTATTCCCACTCAGATGGTCTCAAAGCTTTGATGTGAAATAGTATTTGTTTTAGGTTTGTGTGTGGTGGTTTGGTGGGGGGCGCGGGTGGTTACTTGGGCCGCGCGTCGGAAACTTCTACGTAGGAAACTACTTCGACGGAAACATTTTCGACGCAGTTTGCTCAAACGGAAATTTTTTTTCGAATGGACATTTGTTCGAACGGCTATATGTTCGTAAGGAAGTTTTTGTCGAAATGAAATAATGCGGGGCAAGAAATTATTTTAAAAGTTAAATTTTCCTCCATTTCTCACACGCAACCTGACCTTAAATATGTATAAATGTATTTGACGATATTTATATATATAAGACAGTTCTTGAGCACAATTTTCCGGACACGACTTGCCATAGTTTGTGTTCCATCTCTACATTCGGGTTGTTTCATCACATGTACGACTCAAAAAGAAACATCTAGTCTAACAATCTATAGCGAAAGGTTTGTTCTTTTTGGGTTTTTCTTTTTTGGTGCTTTTTAAATCAGCTACATTTTTCTTCTTTGTATTCCAAGTCTCGCCATTTACGGCGACGCTGTTCTTAGAATTCTAACACTACAACCAGAGACAGAAGAAACCGAACAACAACTAATTGACACAATAGGGATTTTTTTTATAATTTAAATATAAGTATTGATTTATCCTAAGTGCTTCCATCCATTAACAGGCTACTAAAACAATAGATCCTCTAATAGGCCACGGTCTCGTGGACACAGAAAACATCCCGTGCGGTTTGACTACTTTCTCGGGATCGCTTTGGTTTTATAAAGGCTCGCCGGCTTTCTTCGATCCCATTTAAAGAAAGCTGTTACTGTTAGCATCTGAAAGACATACAATGAGTAGTTTTTGTGTTGTTGTTTGTTTGTTTTTTGTTGTTGTTTGTTGTTTGTTGTTAAGCGTTACCTTTCTCACTGCAAGATCAATGTCCTTCCTCATCAAGTCGTATCTTTTAATAATTTTTATAAGTATAGACTTTTTAGTCAAAATTCGAAAAATGACATTCTTTTAAACATGTGTATTTTTCTATATGGTCTGGCTCTCGACCAAGAGGGAGCGTGGATTGTCCCTGCTATGTGTAAATGGCCGGGTGGCATTGACTTGTTCGCCAAGGTGGACCACTATTCTCGCCAAGGGTTTAAAACTTGACTTTATAGCACTGATGGGCGGACCCGGTCTCTCACTGCACGACAGGGGTCCTCAAACTACGGCCCGCGAGCCAGGTACGGCCCACCAGGGGTCCTTAACCCGGCCCGCCTGGCCGCCGGTAGCAGTGATTCTAATAAAGATTGTCTAGTTTAAAGGTTATACAAAATGTGTTGAAACTTAGGTTAACGGCTTCTCTGAATAGAAGGGACAAAACAACCACTGTTAAAATGATACTTGGGGGATTTAAGAGACGGGAAGGGGAGTGGGGAGGGTGGCTGTGCTTACACCAGAATAATTTACTTTCAACTTTCTTTCTTTGTAGACTTGTATCTATTTGAAGGGAATCTATCTTTTTTTTTCCACTAACCCAATGCACCATTTGTCTGGCGAACCATCAACAATGATTGTGCATGAACGTATTCAGAGCGTCTTTGTTTCCACAGATACAAACGTCTGGCTCCCGGTGTTTGTGGCGGGCTTGTTCTACAAACATTCCGTCCGTCCCTGGCCCCTTGTGCCAATATTTTAGTACAGCGCAGAAATTGCCTACCATGTTTAATTATAGATGCGCTAATAACACGTTTGAACACCGTCATACCCAACCCCAGGCAAAATCAATGTCGAACACCTTCCCACCGATACATCCAATCGATGTTAGGCCTCAAAAAGTGTGGGTTTTTTTTTAAAGCTTCCCCATTCGGGCGAAATGCTAGATTTTGAAATGTTGCTTGAGGAACGTAGGCGCCTGAAACCGAAATAGATTCCTCCACGGGAATGTGTTTCATCCCGTCTCGGGGGCTGACATTCAGCGGGTCTCCAAGGGTTATTAGCCACTCCACAATTACAGTGCACGCACACGCTACAATATTTATATCATGATATTGATCTAATAAACAAGACACGGTCGGGGGGGGGGGGGGGGGGGGGGGGGGACGTACGCGGGGAATTAGCGGTGGTGCGTCAATACCATCGATATCCCGGGTACCAGTCGGGCACCGGATTAACCGCTGCACACAGACATCAAAGCCGATATATGAGGAAATGAAGGAAATTTCAGATGGCCTTATATTGTCTAAATAATTCGTTCTTTTTTACTTTTTTTTTCTTCTTCTTCTTTTCGTTGATTTCTAATACATAAGATGTATTTCTGATAACAAAGGTCGGTGAGCGACTCTTTAAATGAATAGTTGTAAAAAAAAAAATTCATAAATTATAGATCTGCTAAAATATAATTCGCCAAACAAGGTCGGGGGCATGGCGCAAACTTCCGATCTGCTAATTTACTTTGACAAATATACTTTCAAGTACCGCTAACGCAATATATTTTGCGGACCTCATATTGAACACAGCGAGCGTGCCACTTATTGAACACATCGTTGCAGTCATAAATACATACATACCCAGAGATTGATTATTTGTGAGGACATTTAAACAATCCAACCCTGTATGCGGCTTCCATAATATTTCTTAGTTGATTTCATTTATAAAAATATATCTACCTACTCATAATAAAAGGTTTTCTCTCCCCCCCCCCACCGCCAATGTCTTTGAACTACTAGTTTTAACCTGTTACCCAACATGAAATTATAGATCTATGTTGGATCAGTCAATAAAAACTGCAGGGAAGCCATCAAAATAAAGTTGTTTAAACCTTTCGTTATTTATTCTCTTGTCCCCACAGAGTTATGCAGCAAAACGAAGAGACAATTGGATCATCAGCTTAGCTAGCACCGCCTAAGCCTTGCATGATACCAGGCAGATGTATTCAATGTGTTGACTTTTAGTGCTGCCATTTCTAGTCTTTAAGAAAACGTTTTCATTTATTTTATTTTTTTTTAAGTACCGCACCAGCCACTTGGTGTGATTTTTTTAACTTAGAAAGGTGCAAAATGGAAAAAAAAAAGAACGCGTTTTATGTGAAGTTGATTAAACCGGTAGAGAGAAAAAAATGATAACACTGAAATAACAAATCATGTCTTTTTTGTTCCGTCCGCAAGTCTTTTGTTATCATCATCAAGAGTTTTATTCATCTTCAAGCGTTTTATTCATCATCAAGTGTTGCATCCATCATCAAGCAATTTATCCATCACCAAGCGTTTTATCCATCACCAAGTGTTTTATCCATCACCAAGTGTTTTATCCATCACCAAGTGTTTTATCCATCACCAAGTTTTTATCCACCATCAAGTTTTTATCCACCATCAAGTGTTTATCCATCACCAAGTGTTTTATCCATCATCACGTGTTTTATACATCATCAAGTTTTTATCCACCATCAAGTTTTTATCCACCATCAAGTGTTTATCCTTCATCAAGTGTTTATCCATCACAAAGTGTTTTATCCATCATCAAGTGTTTTATCCATCATCAAGTGTTTATCCATCAGCAAGTGTTTTATCCATCATCAAGTGTTTATCCATCATCAAGTGTTTTATCCATCATCAAGTGTTTATCCATCATCAAGTGTTTATCCATTATCAAGTATTTATCCATCATCAAGTGTTTATCCATCACCAAGTGTTTTATCCATCATCAAGTGTTGTATCCATCATCAAGTGTTTTATCCATCACCAAGTGTTTTATCCATCATCAAGTGTTTTATCCATTATCAAGTATTTATCCACCATCAAGTTTTTATCCACCATCAAGTGTTTATCCATCATCAAGTGTTTATCCATCATCAAGTGTTTTATCCATCATCAAGTGTTTATCCATCATCAAGTGTTTATCCATCATCAAGTGTTGTATCCATTATCAAGTATTTATCCATCATCAAGTGTTTATCCATCACCAAGTGTTTTATCCATCATCAAGTGTTTTATCCATAATCAAGTGTTTATCCATCACCAAGTGTTGTATCCATCACCAAGTGTTTTATCCATCACCAAGTGTTTTATCCATCACCAAGTTTTTATCCACCATCAAGTTTTTATCCACCATCAAGTGTTTATCCATCACCAAGTGTTTTATCCATCATCACGTGTTTTATACATCATCAAGTTTTTATCCACCATCAAGTTTTTATCCACCATCAAGTGTTTATCCTTCATCAAGTGTTTATCCATCACAAAGTGTTTTATCCATCATCAAGTGTTTTATCCATCATCAAGTGTTTATCCATCAGCAAGTGTTTTATCCATCATCAAGTGTTTATCCATCATCAAGTGTTTTATCCATCATCAAGTGTTTATCCATCATCAAGTGTTTATCCATTATCAAGTATTTATCCATCATCAAGTGTTTATCCATCACCAAGTGTTTTATCCATCATCAAGTGTTGTATCCATCATCAAGTGTTTTATCCATCACCAAGTGTTTTATCCATCATCAAGTGTTTTATCCATTATCAAGTATTTATCCACCATCAAGTTTTTATCCACCATCAAGTGTTTATCCATCATCAAGTGTTTATCCATCATCAAGTGTTTTATCCATCATCAAGTGTTTATCCATCATCAAGTGTTTATCCATCATCAAGTGTTTTATCCATTATCAAGTATTTATCCATCATCAAGTGTTTATCCATCACCAAGTGTTTTATCCATCATCAAGTGTTGTATCCATCATCAAGTGTTTTATCCATCACCAAGTGTTTATCCATCATCAAGTGTTTTATCCCTCTTCAACTGTTTTATCCATCACCAAGTGTTTTATCCATCATCAAGTGTTTTATCCATCATCAAGTGTTTATCCATAATCAAGTGTTTATCCATCATCAAGTGTTTTATCCATCATCAAGTGTTTTATCCATCATCAAGTGTTTTATCCATCACCAAGTGTTTTATCCATCACCAAGTGTTTTATCCATCATCAAGTGCTTTATCCATCATCAAGTATTGTATCCATCATCAAGTGTTTCATCCTTCATCAAGTGTTTTAACCATCATCAAGTATTTTATACATCATCAAATGTTCTGCTTCTCCCTGTTCAAAAACACAAGGAACATGTTGTCCACGTGGTTTCAGAGGCGTAGCTAAGGTTAGTGCTGACCGGGGCGGGCCAAGCTTTATTCCGACCGGGGCGGGCCAAGCTTATTGGGAGTTGGACGAAAATGCCGCCCCTCATAATAGAGGGTAAAATAAAGCCCCGCACCCTTCTTCCTACGCCACTGTGTGGCTTGTTGTATCTATGGGCTGATCTGCAGCAAATCGCAGACTTGTGATAAAACTGTTTTATTCAGACGTAAGATAGTTTGAGGCCAACATTCAAGAAGGGAATACTAGGGTTTCCGCGGAAAAGCTTGTCAAAAGGCAAAAACCTCTTAAATGCAACACCGGGATGACATCCACGCCGCAATCAGACCAACGATAACACAATGAGCACCTCTCAAACTTGTAGGTCATCAAACATCAATCAAGTGGAATGAATACCTTTAAGAGCATTTATGATGATTTACATCTTTGATTTTGACATTGCCGAACACGCAAAATAGATTAGGCTATTCTATTCCTTTCGTAACACCGCACATCAAATAAGGCCTTGAGGTGGGGAAAAAAATATCCATTAATAGCTCTAGTCGATGTTAATTTTTTTTTTAAAATCAAGAAGAGATTTTATTCAGTGTTGTGGGAAGACACAAAGTAAGGTATTGTGTAGAAACGATCAGATCCTTCCAGCACTGAGTGGATGAAACCAAAAACAGCGATATCCAAATATTTGTGGACGTGTATATATACCAGTACCTTAAACGTGCTATTTATTAAAATACACTCACTTGGTAATAAACCGAGCTGTCTTGTACTATTTTGGAACCCAGAGAAATACACCTAATCATTTATTGTTCACCTGTACCAACCTGTCTAAGCTCGATATTTATTTTTTTTGTTATTATTTTTAAAACGCCCACGGCTCACGATTGCCAGTGATGAAGGTTTTCGCTAAGCAAGCGTCCAATTTCAACTTCACACACCTGCGACCTCATCATTCCTGTACGAGCCCCAGTAAAACGTGAGACCAATTATATTTTAATGCCTCATACTCGCTTGTCAGATCCTACAGCAGACCACCCAACAAGCGGGGGGAGCTTCGTCTTCGCGAGAATTTAAACAATTAAACCCCGGTGATGGTGCCCCTGTAGGTGTGTGAATAGAGGGTCCCCGTATTCGACGAGAAGGAAAAGATTCGAAGATTTATAACAACAAAAAAAAAAAAAAAAAAAAAAAAAAAAAAAAAAAAAAAGTTTTTACACCCGCAACTTTCATCAGGTGGTTTTCAAGGAGGGGGGGGGGCGTTACAGTTTTGGTTACTCGGTGGTCACTTGCAGAGGTGACTACAAGGTTTGAGATGCATTTTAGAAACGTCCTTTTTTTAAAATGTTATTCGATTGTATATTTATGGTCTTAAGAAGCAGGGGTGGAACTGATGGTTGGGAAGATATTTGTATACTTTGGTACAATTTTTGTACTCGTTACCAAAATCGGCTACTGTGTGAAGATTTAATGAAACGGTAATAATATTGCTTCAATAACCTCGGGACTGTTACTCCCTAATTAAAAATAGGTACGCCTAAGTTCTCCAAAACATCTATAAACCAAATGATATGAACAGGACCTACTTAGTGTCATTCCGTTTATGGTCCATGGGGAAACAGGTGAGTGTGAGTCGGGCAATCTATTCATGTTTGATTCCATATGAAGGTGTGCACCTTGACAATCTGGATATCACAGAGCGAATTAACAGGGCTAAATGAACTAGTGCAGTGTAAGTTTAATATGAGGCAAATACTTCAACAACAACAAAAAGAAATGGTGCTCGAATTAGACCTAAACAAATTACCCTAGCTTTTTGAGAGTAAGATATTGCCTAAACTTTTCCTTAAGCGTTTATTTACTATGTTCATTATAAAACAATAGATTTAGGACAACTAATGACCTTATAAAGCAACATTTATACGAAAATATACATATGAAAATAAATTTTAAAAACTTCAGATGATCGATTCATGGCGTGGCATAATTTCAAGCCAATATCCTCTTCAAAGAACAAAGCCATATCCTCTGTAAAGGCCGTAAACGAATCGTCTTGGGGGTCATTGAAAAGTTCCCAAGGAGATCTGCTTAGAGAAAACCAGATTAAACCTGGAGAAACCGGCGGAGAGAGTGTCGGGCAATCAGCCGCGTCCATCAACGGTAAGAAAATTGAATGTAACGAGATCAAGGTCCAATCACTTCCTGGGCTCGAGGGGCTCCCATCTCTGCGGCGACTCGCTTGTAAACGACCGGTGCATTAAGGCGCATTGAAAGAAAAAGAGGAACACGGTCGGTAATCATTGATCAGCGCCTTGGTTTTCACTGATCGCCGCACAAAGAAAGGACCTAGACATAGATACACTGCAACCGTTGAATGGGAACTGGGTAATGCTCGGGCGAAACCGAAAAATAATACAAACCTCATCACATATGTATCAAGAAGTTGGTGTTATCAACTTTCACCTTAACTTTGATTACAATGCAGAATATATACCATCCCCACAAAAATAAATAATGTTTTTAAAACAAAAAAAAAATTATTTAAAAAAAAAGACTATGAGAAGTCAAGCTTTAGTTCACAAGATGTCTCCTTGGTAGCCATGTTAATTGCACCAAAAAAAAAAAAAAAACCCTCATGATAACATTAGATATTAATTGCAGACCTGTTTACTCTTTCGATTTTGGCGTACAATGTACGATTTTTAGGTGTATATGTTACATTCATTATATATACTTTGTTTATTTTTTTACTATTAAGATAGAGCATTGAATTATTTTGTGATAATATTGTACATTGTTTTTTTTTTAAAAAAAGGTGAACTAGACGATTTTCTGACCATTAATTTTGTTCGTCCAAAGACACTTAAAACAATGAATCTCAACCTTCCTAATGGCGCGACCCTTAAATACGGTTCCTCATGGTGTGGTGGTGACACCCCCTCCCCACAAACCATAAAATTAGTTTCGTTCATGCTTCTTAAATATGTGTTTTCCGATGGTCTAAGGCGACCCCTGCATAACGGTCGCTCAACATCCAAAGGGGTCGCGACTGGTGACTTAAGAGACTCAAAGAATAATCGAGAAAGAACATAAACACAACCCAAATATAAATGAACGTTCCCAAAATAAAAACGTTTTAACAACTGTGAGAATACAATACAAAAGTTATCACTAAAGAAATAATAAACAAAATAAAATTTAAAAATTTAAAAAAAAAAAAAAAAAAGTATTAAAAACAGAGAGAAAACAATACAAAAGTTAACACTAAAGAAAAAATAAACAAAATAAAATTTAAAAATTTAAAAAAAAAAAAAAAACGCTACACGTTATGATTAATATCTCTCTCTCTCTGTGTTAGAAGTCTCGGTTCTGTCTTCAGTAACAAATCCCAATTTACCCTTATATTCAAATCCCAATTTTTAAATGTAATACAGAAGATCGGATTTATTTGTATTAAGTTTGTCACTTATGGTTGGGGGGGAGGACACTGATTTTATGCACTGATAAAACGCAAAAGTGTGTATTTAACATAAGCCAAATTGTATTTGATAACATTATCGCAATAAAACAATATTGGATAAGTACGATAAAAATAATTAAAAGTGCGTCTATAATAGAAATGGATATATTAACGTGTCAAAATGAGTGAAAAAATATACATGTGAGAAACAAAAGTTGAATGATGAACAATTCTGAATTTAATGTATGAACAGTCCTGCATTGTACTCTCGAGGCTATTCTACTTCCAAAGATTATTTGGAGAAAGCCGTCACTTGTGTAGCAGTGATCTGATCCCCACCCACGACATGGGAGCCTGGTGATTTAGCGCGAAATTGAAATGATGGCTGTCACGCGCATTTCCGGAGAAAACGTCCGATACACTGTTAGATAATTCACCACAAATGGAATGGCCTCGCCCTTATAAACTCGATGTTATTCTTCAATGTTTTCACTTGAACCCCGAACACGGCACCGCAAATAGACATATCAGAGGGTTTCGTAGACAAGAAGAGGACACAAAAAAAGAGAGAGAGAAGAAAACAAGCAGCCTCGCACGCTTAAAGCATGGCTGTAAATATATTTTAACCAAAAATTATTGGTTGCTCTAAGATCGTGGGAAATGTAGGGATGATGGAGTAGTAGAGCTAATTTAAAAATGTTATTCCAGATCAACAACTTTGGTGATCAATTTCTTCGGTACATATTTATGATCAATTATTCGTAAACTGGGCGTTGCGTATGCTGGAGTAGTTAAAAACAAAAACAAAAACATGTCCCGACTGTGATTACCAGAGATGGCAGATTGTAAGAACTATCATTGAACTATTATGAACTGGGTGTGCTCGTATGTAGCTTTATATTGTTGCGTCTGTTTTTAAATGTGGTACATTTTAGATTGTTTTTATTTCTCTTTTTAATATGGTTGACTTTGTACCGTGCTTCGAGCTTTTGGGGATGAAGCGTGTTTTTCAAATAAACTTTATTATTATTATTATTATTATTATAAGAACTGCCTTATAGAAAATGGACAATGCCATTTTAAAAAAAAAATGAAAATGGGTCAGCAAGAATGGGTCCACTATTAGAAGCCCATCTGTGAATGTTCTAAACACCATCAGACACGGGCGTGTGTCTTACCGATCTGGAATTCACTTGTCAAAGATCTCCTTATCAAGTCAGCCCCCCCCCCCCTTATTCTGAACTCGGATTTATGATCCATTAAGAATTCTTTGTTCGTCTCGGTGAATCTCGCTGGCATTTCTGATTACCGCGAGCCGGATAGAGGAAAGATGAAGGATGGGAAGAATTTCCTAGCGGGGATGTCTCGGGAATATCGGTGATTGATAGGCCGCTGGTGATGATATAAGACTCGAGCACACATGAACAGGAAGAAAAAGGAAATATGTTAGAGTTTGTTGAAAGCTTTCTGACACAAAGAAAGGCCATGGGCGTGCACTGAGTACATCATTTGGTCTGGCCACCGAAAAAAAATGTGGTGGGCCACCGCGACAAAGTAGACTCGCGTAACTTTGTATGTTTTACACATGAAGATTTAGATATCAAAGGTTTAGTGTATTTATAGTCAATACCACCTGGATGCTGCTGAATTAGTTTTGATGTGTGAGTGTAAGCTGGGGTCAGCAATGGAGCTGTTTCACAATATTGCCAACACGATATATAAAGGAATGTCAGATCTATTTGACATATTAAGTGACAGCCGGAGTCTGGTTTGATAAACGCAGCTCAGCAGCTGATGTATGGTATTAATACAGCAGTTTATTTATGGCCGACAACCTAACAACCTAAGTTACAAATCTTTCTCCAACCCGATGCATCCAGGTCAAACAAAACCAAAAAGACTCTCCGGCATAAAGGGCACATGTGGTTAAAAAGTCGTTTACTTATTTAGTTTTACCCATATATGTAAGTTAGCGTTTTACCATTATCTATTTCGATAAAATATCTAAAGGTAAAATCTAATTCGGTAAGCCAAATAACAAGTTACGGTGGATTTTCACGAGTAATAAGCCTCAACATTTATTACTACTACACATTCGCTTTTAAACGCGATTAATGCATTATAGAAACCATATGTACCAACCACAGACTGTTTGTTTCTGTCTACAAAATAGTATATGAACTAAACATATTGCTATGCAAACTATACGAAAAAAGAAGCTATTCTTGGAGGGTTCTCACGTTGCTCGCCAAATGTTTGTTATTCCATTGTCCTAACCTCCACCCCCCCCCCGCATTTTTTTTTCAAAATTATCGACAAACCTTGAAGGACGTTGAAAAGACATGACAGCGATAAGCGTAATCCCCAATTATGATAACATGGTGTCACGTGATCTCGTTGCTCCCGAGACACAAGAACAATGTCGACCAACATTATCTTCGCGGGTCATCGTTAATCTTCCTTACATCATTGCTGACACCCGGATTACAGCCCGAAATCCGACTAATGGCTCCATTACACCTCCATTACACTCTTTAAAACAAGGAGAAAGTATAATTAAATATTACAGTACCCCAAACCACCCCCCCCCCTTTTTTTTTCCCCAAAAAACCAAACGAAAAAAAAAATTCGTACACACTCGTAGATATAAGAACATGTAGAACTGCTGTAAATGTAATTTAAAACAAGGAGAAAGTATAATTAAATATTACAGTACCCCAAACCACCCCCCCCCTTTTTTTTTCCCCAAAAAACCAAACGAAAAAAAAAATTCGTACACACTCGTAGATATAAGAACATGTAGAACTGCTGTAAATGTAATACATTAAACTTCATCATGTACACTTGCAAAATCTTGTGTCTAGGTCAGGAGTTCTTAAATAGTCTAAATTTGTTTCATGGACGGCCTTTCCCAGTCTGGTTGAGGCCCATTCAACCTTCTGTGAATGAAGTTGTTATATGCGTGAAATAAAATTACGAGGGAAATATTGCTCACGGACCCTCAGGCACCTTCGAACGGACTCCCACTGGGTCAATTTCTGATAGGATCAACAAGGTTACATTAAAGGCTGACACCAAGCCGATACATTATGCACGCGGTTATCAAACTGAAACATTCCCCAATCGTCTGCTGCACTTTTTTTTTCGTACTCCTAATATGAAGCTTATATATTGCCCCCTAACAGGTGGCGCCCCCTGTCATAACCATTGATGCCACCTGTCTTAACAGGTGGTGCCTTTAGTATTAAAAGGTGGTGCCCCTGTATTAAAAAGGTGGTGCCCCTGTATTAAAAAGGTGGTGCCCCCTGTCTTAACAGGTGGTGTCCCCTGTGACGCCCCTGTCTTAGGTGGTGCCCCCTGTCTTAGGTGGTGCCTCCTGTCTTAAAAGGCGGTGCCCCCTGTCTTAACAGCTGGTGCTGTCTTAACAGGTGGTGCACTTGGGATGACTTGTATTTTAATGCTTTAATATACATACATCAGAGGCCATCAAACATGCAACCGATAATTATATACATCCAGAAATTAAGAACACTTATTAAATGTGTATCCTTACTATCACCATTGCTACAATCAGTGTACCATCACATCCTCGCCCTAAGACGAGCGTTAAAGCGAGATTGAGAAACATTGAACTAACCTTGCCGTTAAAGCGAGATTGAGAAACATTGGACTAACCTTGCCGTTAAAGCGAGATTGAGAAACATTGGACTAACCTTGCCGTTAAAGCGAGATTGAGAAACATTGAACTAACCTTGCCGTTAAAGCGAGATTGAGAAACATTGGACTAACCTTGCCGTTAAAGCGAGATTGAGAAACATTGGACTAAGCTTGCCGTTAAAGCGAGATTGAGAAACATTGAACTAACCTTGCCGTTAAAGCGAGATTGAGAAACATTGGACTAAGCTTGCCGTTAAAGCGAGATTGAGAAACATTGGACTAAGCTTGCCGTTAAAGCGAGATTGAGAAACATTGGACTAACCTTGCCGTTAAAGCGAGATTGAGAAACATTGAACTAAGCTTTCCGTTAAAGCGAGATTGAGAAACATTGAACTAAGCTTGCCGTTAAAGCGAGATTGAGAAACATTGAACTAACCTTGCCGTTAAAGCGAGATTGAGAAACATTGAACTAACCTTGCCGTTAAAGCGAGATTGAGAAACATTGAACTAACCTTGCCGTTAAAGCGAGATTGAGAAACATTGGACTAAGCTTGCCGTTAAAGCGAGATTGAGAAACATTGAACTAAGCTTGCCGTTAAAGCGAGATTGAGAAACATTGAACTAAGCTTGCCGTTAAAGCGAGATTGAGAAACATTGGACTAACCTTGCCGTTAAAGCGAGATTGAGAAACATTGGACTAACCTTGCCGTTAAAGCGAGATTGAGAAACATTGGACTAAGCTTGCCGTTAAAGCGAGATTGAGAAACATTGAACTAACCTTGCCGTTAAAGCGAGATTGAGAAACATTGGACTAACCTTGCCGTTAAAGCGAGATTGAGAAACATTGGACTAACCTTGCCGTTAAAGCGAGATTGAGAAACATTGGACTAAGCTTGCCGTTAAAGCGAGATTGAGAAACATTGGACTAAGCTTGCCGTTAAAGCGAGATTGAGAAACATTGGACTAACCTTGCCGTTAAAGCGAGATTGAGAAACATTGGACTAAGCTTGCCGTTAAAGCGAGATTGAGAAACATTGGACCAGTCTTGCCGTGACTTGCCAACAGACCATCGCTATGACGTCTGCAGACAATGTTGTAACACAGTCAGTGAATGTCTGACATTCCAAGAATGCAAACGTGCGCTTACGTATAGGAATGCTCTAGACCTGGAATTCTTGCGGGAGGCGGGGGTGCATCCAGCAGTAATAAAGTGACAGATCCAGGAGTAATAAGGTGGGTGAGACGTGCACATGGAGTTATCGTTACGCTCTTTACGCGGGGTTTGTCGTGACGCTGTGAAGACAAGAATGTCATGACAAATAAGGATGTCACGACAAATGAGGATGTCATGACAAATAAGGATGTCACGACAAATGAGGATGTCATGACAAATAAGTATGTCACGACAAATGAGGATATCATGACAAATAAGGATGTCACGACAAATGAGGATGTCATGACAAATGAAGATGTCACGACAAATGAAGATGTCAAGACAAATGAAGATTCACGACAAATACGGATGTCATGACAAATTAAGATGTCACGACAAATAAGGATGTCATTAGATAATATGACAAATAAAAATTATAGAACTAATCTCAGTATCCTCGTTAGACGATTTCATTATCATTAAATTACACCTAGACAACCCGAACGTCAGGAAAACTAATTTTAAAAAAACACGTGTTGAATTAATACTAAAACATGGCATCATCTTCTATTAAACACGGATCAAACGGATGAAAAAGGCCCAATTAGGTAAACAAGGCCCAAATAGATAAACAACGCCCAATTAGGTGAACAAGACCCAAATAGATAAACAAGGCCCAATTAGGTAAACAAGGTCCAAATAGATAAAAAAGGCCCAAATAGATAAACAAGGCCCAAATAGATAAACAAGGCCCAATTAGGTAAAGAAGGCCCAAATAGATAAACAAGGCCCAAATAAATAAACAAGGCCAATTAGGTAAACAAGGCCCAAATAGATAAACAAGGCCCAAGTAGGTAAACAAGGCTCAAATTAATGAAAAATGCCCAAATAGATAAACAAGGCCCAATTAGGTAAACAAGGCCCAAATTGATAAACAAGGCTGCAGTAGATAAACAAGGCCCCATTATGTAAACAAGGCCCAAATAGATAAACAAGGCCCAAAAAGATAAACAAGGCCCAATTAGGTAAACAAAGCTCAAATATATAAACAAGACCAAAATAGGTGAACTGCAGACTCAAAATAAAAGCTTTAAATTTTATTTATTTCAAATCTTAAGATTCATAACATTTCTCTAACAATGTGAGAGATACACACAAAGGTCAAAGGTTGAACACCAATCATTTCTAACAACATGGGAGATACACACAAAGGTCAAAGGTTGAAAACATACCATTTCTAACAACGTGGGAGATACACACAAAGGTCAAAGGTTGAACACCTATCATTTCTAGCGACGTGGGAGATACACACAAAGGTCAAATGTTGAACACCTATCATTTCTAACAACAAGGGAGATACACACAAAGGTCAAAGGTTGAAAACATACCATTTCTAACAACGTAGGAGATACACACAAAGGTCAAAGGTTTAACACCTATCATTTCTAGCGACGTGGGAGATACACACAAAGGACAAATGTTGAACACCTATCATTTTTAACACGTGGGAGATACACACAAAGGTCAAAGGTTGAACACCTATCATTTCTAACAACGTGGGAGATACACACAAAGGTCAAATGTTGAACACCTATCATTTCTAACAACGTGGGAGATACACACAAAGGTCAAATGTTGAACACCTATCATTTCTAACAACGTGGGAGATACACACAAAGGTCAAATGTTGAACACCTATCATTTCTAACAACGTGGGAGATATACACAAAGGTCAAAGGTTGAACACCTATCATTTCTAACAACGTGGGAGATACACACAAAGGCTGAACACCCATCATGTAAAGAAGACTTTCAGTGGCCCGCTGACCCAGAAGAAAATAATGTTTGGCCCGCCAACTGACCACACTCACCACCATACCTTAACAATTACGATTTGACCTCAAGATAAAACATACATTAAACAATCAATTAAACAAAGTGACAAGAAATTTCAAGATATATATTGACCAAAGTAACAATCACTAACGAATTAACCATTAAGAGTATTTCGGGGACTAGAGTGATACAGCAAGCCCTTTGCCCTTACTACAACTCTGTCTCTTCACCTTTACTACAACTCTGTCTCTTCGCCCTTACTACAACTCTGTCTCTTCGCCCTTACTAACACTCTGTCTCTTCGCCCTTACTACAACTCTGTCTCTTCGCCCTTACTAACACTCTGTCTCTTCACCCTTACTACAACTCTGTCTCTTCGCCCTTACTACAACTCTGTCTCTTCGCCCTTACTAACACTCTATCTCTTTGCCCTTACTAACACAGTTAACACGCTATCTCTTTTACTAACACAGTTAACACTCTATCTCCTCACCCTTACCAACACTCTATCTCTTTGCCCTTACTAACACAGTTAACACTCTATCTCTTCGCCCTAACACACGATCTCTTGACCCTAATACTCTGGCTCTACTAACACTGTTTTTTTTTAATATCTTATATCAGCTTGTTGACACGGGGAGGAAAAAGTCAGGTCGGGAGGACGTCCACAATGATCAAGGGATGTCAACAGTTGACCTGATCAGGACATGGCCGACACTTGTACAGCGCCCTAAATTGTGTTAGGTTTTAAGACGATCGACGACATTACAAGAGCTTCCACAAAGCTGGCAGGGGTGTAGCGCCCGGGGTCAAGATGTATGTTTACACCCTCTCAACTCTTAAAAACACATTTTTTTTCCATCATCGGGTTTACCACAAATACCCATTTCGGCGCCCTAATTAGTCAGATTGTCCGGGGACATCTGCCCCCATGTGCCCTCTTAGCTACGCCCCTGACAGACTTTCCACCAAACCCCCACCTCAAATTCGGTTAAAAAAATAATCACATTGCTTGAGTGATACACGACAGGAAGTGACATCACTGTTGCCTCTTGTTGTAAACACAAAAATGTTACTCTTTGCGAGGCATTGTTGGATTGGGTTTTTTTTTCCAATTTCAATTTCTACTTGTGAAATATAGATTTTAAAAGGTAACTGTAAATGTTACAGCAGTCAACCTATATATTTTCACCACGGGACCCTCACCTTGGCGGTATGACCTAGCGTGCAATAAAGACTCCTGGTGGAGGTTTGAAAGCTTCGGAGTTGACAGCATACATCACAATATGTCATACACATCATGCACATATATTCATTTATAAAACACAGGGACTCGCCCTGGGTCCCCCAAAAGCAACTCGATAACAGACACCGCACGCTTGGGTTTGTATCCACTTCCCACGGAAATATTGCAAGCGGTCAAACATCAACGCCAACAGCATATTTGTGAAAAATGCCCCACCCTCCCGTGGGCATAATATGTCTATCACATAAAGGTGTGCTTCACACAGCCAGACAAAAATGACATCCTGTGTCATCGCCCGCCAGCCCGCCCCCCTCTGTCGGGCCAAAATACGGCACATGCGTATGTCAAGACATACCAGGCAACTCGGGGTTTAATTGGGGCTGAAAGGGGAAGAGATGGGGGGGGGGGAGCGAGCTGAAGAGGTACAATCGCGGAGAGGTAAAAACCGCGACAAATTGCCTGAGGAACCACAGGCTGAGCTTTGACGAGTGGCGGGCAATTTCGAGTGATTCTCAATCAGGGAACAATGGGGCCAACGTTTTTACCATGGCCTGAACTGGCAATATGTGCATCTCCTTCCGGATAAAATTCAGTAATTAACGTCTGGAAAAATATAATATATGCTTCAGTCGGGTGACCAACTGCTGTTCCAACTGATCAGTGTTTGTCACGTGACCAACTACTGTTCCGACTGAGCAGTGTTTCAGTCAGGTTACTGTTCCGACTGAGCAGTGTTTCAGTCAGGTGACGAACTACTGTTGAAAACTGTAGCCAGGCAGTGTAGTGGTATTTTCATCCGGCGCCGAGCCGTCCTATAACATCAAATTACGGGTGCGTTTAAATAGACGAGATGGGCGAACAATGGTAACTTGAGTAACCTTACGAGGAAACAGCTTGAGGAGAAAGTGCGTAGTTTACATTCAAAATATAAATGAATGATGACGTTGAGAGATGTTTGTACATTTTATATACTGTTAAAATATTTTGAATATTATATGAGAACCACTTGTGGGTGGGACTTCTTCTCGGTTGGTGTAATAAATCAATGTATGACTTTCAGAAAACAGGCCCCAATTTCCTGCCACGTACACAAAAAAGGGGGAGGGTGTGATTGGGAATAGTAAAACACAGACAACCCACACCCATAAAAGGCAAAAAAGTAGTATACTCCTTGATGTTTAAAATAAATACATTTTGTCAAGCAAGCCAAGTGACCACTTTCATCAACGGTTCTAACGCCATACCAAATGGGTTTGTTCGAAGAGCAAGGGCCTGTTGAAAGACAACACATTTTTATAGATTTGGTCCAGTGCCAAGAAAAATTGCCACTGAATATGTGTAAGCATAAAAACTATATTTGAGTTTAACCCTGGGGTGTCCGTACCAGTGCGTGGTGGTCAGTACCCTGCCACCAATGTGAATAATCCGCAGGTTGCAGACTAGTCCATGTAGGTCAGTACCTTGCCAACAATGTGAATAATTCGTAGGTTAAAGGCCAGTTCCTGTAGGCCAGAACCCTACCTCCAAGATGTATAATCCGAGGGTGTACTGTTTTAACAATAATACATAACACGCAGTCTACCAAGTGTGTTTGTGTGTGACGGCATGACCAAAGAGCCCCAAAAATACCCAAGCTTGGCAGTTATACACACACTTGGCAGTTATACACAAACTTGGCAGTTATACACAAACTTGGCAGTTATACACACACTTGGCAGTTATACACACACTTGGCAGCTATACACACACTGGCAGTTATACACAAACTTGGCAGTAATACATACACACACTGGCAGTAACACACACACTGGCAGTAACACAAACACTGGCAGTGATACAAACACTGGCAGTAATATACAAACTTAGCAGTAATACACACACTGGCAATAATACAAACACTAACAAAAACACACACACAAAAAGTAAAACANCAAACATTTAAAAATAATAATAATAATTGCCATTATATATATTTCCTTTTTATTAGGGCGTGTCGACATCCAGAAGTGGTAAACATCCCAACTGTCTCATCATATCGATACCAACAATGGGAGATAAAGATATAACGAACCAACAAACGGAGATAAACATACCAAAAAACAGAGACAAACAGACCAACAAACAGTAATAAAGATATTATTAAACCGACAAACAGAGATAAACAGACCAACAAACGGAGATAAAGATGTTATTAAACCAACAAACAGAGATAAACAGACCAACAAACGGAGATAAAGATATTAACAAACCAACTAACAACAAGACCCCGAAAATACCTCGCCCACCCCCAACTTTTTGTTAAAAGACCAGAGTGATGAACGCAAGGACGACAGGGCCTTGCTTCGGTTCAGGCCGAGGCGTAAACACTAGACGTTACTATTCGGACTGGTTCCGGCAGACTTGATAACAAGTCGTCGTTCCCACGTTCACGGCTTTGTCGGTTAGTGACAGGACGGGTAAAGCTGGCGTGAGTGTAGCCGACAGTACGCCATTCTCTTTTTTTTTTTTTAAGTGCTACAGGAGTGCTTGTACGACCGTGGTCTTGGTCCCAATAGATTTAGTGAGTGTATAGTCAAAGAAGATAATGCAATAGTACTTCCCAAATCAAATGCACACTCACGTTTCGTATGTCAACTTCGTTAGTCAAGTCCTTAAAACGACATTTGGTTTCTTTGTTGTCAAAATGTTACATAAGCGTAGATGGAAATCATTTCGGAACTAGAGATAACATCGTTCAATTGGATATTTAACACATTCCGAAGATTGAAATGTTCAATTATTTCAATCTTCGGAATGCGTTAAATATCCAATGGATATGTATATAATATTTAATTCACAAAGAGAGCATGCTGTTCAATAAGCGTTTGTATCGCATTATGGTGTGTTACCTTGAACTTGGAAATATCCGCTATTACGCGGCTTATTATTGTTGCCTATCATTCGGCCTGTGCGTGTATATTATGTTAGATACAACCACATGCAAGTGCAAGCATAAATGGGTGGTGGAGAGTCTGTACCACTGTATGCTAATAAATGAAAGCCACCTACAGCGTCATCAACACCCAAATATGCTGGAGTCTGCACTCTTGCTTGATACTAAATGAAAAACACCCACAGTTGTGTTAATAAATGAAAGCCACCTACAGTGTCATCAACAGCCCAAATATGCTGGAGTCTGCACTCTTGCTTGGTACTAAATGAAAAACACCCACAGTTGTGTTAATAAATGAAAGCCACCTACAGTGTCATCAACAACCCAAATATGCTGGAGTCTGCACTCTAGCTTGGTACTAAATGAAAAACACCCACAGTTGTGTTAATAAATGAAAGCCACCTACAGTGTCATCAACAGCCCAAATATGCTGGAGTCTGCACCCTTGCTTGGTACTAAATGAAAAACACCCACAGTTATAGTTAATAAATGAAAGACGGTGTCATCAACAGCCCAAATACAGCACTAGCGCGTGTAGGTCCCGAGCTACTGAGATCAATAGTTAAGCCGTGGGCCGTGATGGGTGCTCAACTCAGCCATTGACTTGTGTCGGTTTGCCTACAGCCTTCACGTGTGACTCACGCGCTTAGGGACGCGCAAGTGTACACAAAGAAAGATGGACTACAGCAAGTGCCATTGAAGAAGAAGAATAAAGAAAGGCGAGGAGGGGGAGAAAAACAACACTATCAGCTGATAGGAATTCCCGTGAATATTGATTCTTTATTGGTGTGGCGCAAGCAAGGGGGAAGGGGGGGGGGGGGGGGGGAGAGAGACGTGCTCAACAAAAGGGAAGGACCACAGAAACTTCCAGCGATGAATGATGTAGCATTGTTGAAGGCACATCGTCGTCTCAAACTTGGCAGTAATACATACACACACTGGCAGTAACACACACACTAGCAGTAACACAAACACTGGCAGTGATACAAACACTGGCAGTAATATACAAACTTGGCAGTAATACACACACTGGCAGTAATACAAACACTGGCAGTAACACACACACTGGCAGTAACACAAACACTGGCAGTAACACAAACACTGGCAGTAATACAAACACTGGCAGTAATATTCACGAGTAAAAAAACGCTATTTACACAAACATTTAAAAATAATAATAATAATTGCCATTATATATATTTCCTTTTTATTAGGGCGTGTCGACATCCAGAAGTGGTAAACATCCCAACTGTCTCATCATATCGATACCAACAATGGGAGATAAAGATATAACGAACCAACAAACGGAGATAAACATACCAAAAAACAGAGACAAACAGACCAACAAACAGTAATAAAGATATTATTAAACCGACAAACAGAGATAAACAGACCAACAAACGGAGATAAAGATGTTATTAAACCAACAAACAGAGATAAACAGACCAACAAACGGAGATAAAGATATTAACAAACCAACTAACAACAAGACCCCGAAAATACCTCGCCCACCCCCAACTTTTTGTTAAAAGACCAGAGTGATGAACGCAAGGACGACAGGGCCTTGCTTCGGTTCAGGCCGAGGCGTAAACACTAGACGTTACTATTCGGACTGGTTCCGGCAGACTTGATAACAAGTCGTCGTTCCCACGTTCACGGCTTTGTCGGTTAGTTACAGGACAGGTAAAGCTGGCGTGAGTGTAGCCGACAGTACGCCATTCTTTTTTTTTTTTTTTAAGTGCTACAGGAGTGCTTGTACGACCGTGGTCTTGGTCCCAATAGTTTTAGTGGGTGTATGGTCAAAGAAGATAATGCAATAGTACTTCCCAAATAAACTGCACACTCACGTTTCGTATGTCAACTTCGTTAGTCAAGTCCTTAAAACGACATTTGGTTTCTTTGTTGTCAAAATGTTACATAAGCGTAGATGGAAATCATTTCGGAACTAGAGATAACATCGTTCAATTGGATATTTAACACATTCCGAAGATTGAAATGTTCAATTATTTCAATCTTCGGAATGCGTTAAATATCCAATGGATATGTATATAATATTTAATTCACAAAGAGAGCATGCTGTTCAATAAGCGTTTGTATCGCATTATGGTGTGTTACCTTGAACTTGGAAATATCCGCTATTACGCGGCTTATTATTGTTGCCTATCATTCGGCCTGTGCGTGTATATTATGTTAGATACAACCACATGCAAGTGCAAGCATAAATGGGTGGTGGAGAGTCTGTACCACTGTATGCTAATAAATGAAAGCCACCTACAGCGTCATCAACACCCAAATATGCTGGAGTCTGCACTCTTGCTTGATACTAAATGAAAAACACCCACAGTTGTGTTAATAAATGAAAGCCACCTACAGTGTCATCAACAGCCCAAATATGCTGGAGTCTGCACTCTTGCTTGGTACTAAATGAAAAACACCCACAGTTGTGTTAATAAATGAAAGCCACCTACAGTGTCATCAACAGCCCAAATATGCTGGAGTCTGCACTCTTGCTTGGTACTAAATGAAAAACACCCACAGTTGTGTTAATAAATGAAAGCCACCTACAGTGTCATCAACAGCCCAAATATGCTGGAGTCTGCACCCTTGCTTGGTACTAAATGAAAAACACCCACAGTTATAGTTAATAAATGAAAGACGGTGTCATCAACAGCCCAAATACAGCACTAGCGCGTGTAGGTCCCGAGCTACTGAGATCAATAGTTAAGCCGTGGGCCGTGATGGGTGCTCAACTCAGCCATTGACTTGTGTCGGTTTGCCTACAGCCTTCACGTGTGACTCACGCGCTTAGGGACGCGCAAGTGTACACAAAGAAAGATGGACTACAGCAAGTGCCATTGAAGAAGAAGAATAAAGAAAGGCGAGGAGGGGGAGAAAAACAACACTATCAGCTGATAGGAATTCCCGTGAATATTGATTCTTTATTGGTGTGGCGCAAGCAAGGGGGAAGGGGGGGGGGGGTGGGGGAGAGAGACGTGCTCAACAAAAGTGAAGGACCACAGAAACTTCCAGCGATGAATGAGGTAGCATTGTTGAAGTCACATCGTCGTCTAGCTCCATGCACAACCGCCGAGTTAGCCAACAACTAATGTGGTTTAACAACTCTTTAATTCACACCTTTGCCTTTGGGTTTTCTATCAACGCTGGGGGCTTGGGCTGCTGTTCTAACAGGCAAATCATACCATAGTCGACACGACGCAATCGATCTCATGGTTTGAATCCTCCGTCAAAATTAAACAAGCATCTTTGTGAGAAGAATATAATCGGAGATGCTCTCCGCACAGCAACGTGTTTTGAGCCCGTATCTTTCTTCTTCAATTCCCTTTGATTTTCCACACACATAGAAAAAGAAATGCTGGTTACGAATGATTAAACGGAACAAATGCGACTCCATTTGCCTCCAGTAAGTTAGTGTAACAAATCCGACTCTATTTGCCTCCAGTAAGTTAGTGTAACAAATGCGACTCCATTTGCCTCCAGTAAGTTAGTGTAATGGAGTCTCTTTTCTAGCTAATATAATTATTTTGTCGTAAGATTATTTTATTTAAAAACGCAAACAAGACATGAATGTGTAGTAGTAAAAAATCTACATTTTTTTACGAAACAATGTTTGGTTCTTAAAAAAAAATCGGATACTTTTTATTTACACTTAAGGCAAACCAAAAAAGGGCGACCATTACAAATACAAAGACACACTCGGCATGACTGCTATGTATATGAGAGACACACAAAGACACACTCGGCATGACTGCTATGTATATGAGAGACACACAAAGACACACAACATAATTTTCACGTACATTTTGTGAGGCTGAGGAATCAGAGTGAGACACAGTAGTAGTAGAAGAGTCACCAACACTTGCAACAGGAGTAGAGTCAGACACAGTAGACTGTAGAATCACAGTAGCAGTGTCCACACACGTCGTTTTTTGAGGCTGGCCCGGGACGGACACAAAGGGCGGCAATCCATGACACAGGAGAACGCCGGTAGACATCATAAAACAGCAACAACTTGTATTAATCAGCAGGAAATAAATCACCCCACCGCCAACCAGGACCAGGGGCCCTTTGCTAAAATAATAAAAATGTTCCCCTCCCCCCTCCCCACACCGTCCCATCCCCTCCGTTACTGTTACCCTCATAAATCCGATTTTTTTTTTCTTCTTTCTTTTGGTATTCATTATTCATACATTTGGGTCCCATGTGCTGTTTAATTGTCACCTTATAGTTCCCAACCCTACCTCCACCCCACATTGGCCTTGTAGTACGGTAGTGAAGCTTGATTCATTTTGTGTACCACGCCACCTCAACACCAGGATCAAACAGAATGAGATTTATGTTTATAAGTACAGTGGTGAATATCCAGGTTTTTAGTATTCAATTGTTAAAAGTACTTTGATGTAGCCTCAGCCTGCACAGTATGAGAATTTTTAAGCAAAAAGCAATAAATAAACAGGTGAATTTTTAATTGGGGCATACCAGAAAGCGGACTTGAAAACTAAAATAACAATTATAATACTGTATCAAAGAGAGCTTTAAACAATACACTAAACATTGTTAGCCTAAGTTTCTACACACACACATAAAAAGGGGGGGGGGGAGAGAGAGAGACTGCCGGGATAGCATTTTAACAACATTTGTATACATTTATACCATATAATATATTCTTGTAATATGATTCCCGGGTGGATCGTTCCGCGCCGCTCTCATTGCGCACCGTGATGCGCTCTCATTGCGCACCGTGATGCGCTTTCAATCGCTGTTTCCCTCCCCCCCCCCCCCCCCCAATGTTGTGGGTTTGATCACGTACGCACCAAACGCATCTATATAGAGTAAATGAGCCTAAGCATTGGTGGATATAAGGAGGCTGTATGGAATTGATAATGTTGACAGGCATGCCATTTCAAAGTGTTGCAACAAGCATTGGTGGTGCAGACTAAATAGCAAATGAAACTTGTAATTGTGATTTGTAAAGACCACAAAGTTTCAAAGAGAATATGATGAACATCAGGGCCTATACCCATGAATGTACTTGGACATTTCAACACTATTTTTTTTTTCAACTCGTTGACCTGGTGATGATCTGGGAAGTTTTTTTAAGTCGACCTACTGAAGCCGCCAGGCTAGACACCCAGCAATACAAGAATCAGCAGACACTAATGTTCTCAAGTGGTCAAATCCAAAACATCCACATCTGCACACATAGGACAGGCCAGTGCAGCTTACGCAGATCAGATCGCTCTTCCTGTATAATTATAACCAGCTGAATAGCCACTTCAAAATACTATTGGTCACCACCAGTGTAGTGGGTAAATTGTTCAAATTGTTGCAGGAGAATGTGCACAAAGAAGTATATGTTGATTTAGCTTGTACTCATGAGTAGTATTTTTTTTTTTTTAAAATTACAAAGCATTGATATTCTGTCCCAACCTTGACATCAAAAGGTTTCATTTCCAGCAGTTTTAAAAAAGATAGAAACTTTCAAAAGTTTGAGACCCCCCCCCCCTGCAACCGCCAGATCTATCATAGTTGCTTGCGAGCCTCTCAATGGGTTGGAAACTGAATTTTTATGACATAATGATAGAGAGTATCATTGAGAAACAGATAATTGAGTTTGCAGTCAAATGCTTTCATTATACTTTTGTGTAACAGGTTCTTTAACAGATTGTTTAACTGTTCTAATGACATCTTTAACTGTGTTAAAGAGTCTTCCCTGTCCAGCAGACCATTATTTTGATACAAATTTCAATGATCACAATGGGGAAACACTTCAATTTCAATAATGTTTAAATGACATTACCAAGTCAATTACAATCATCATTGTATCACTTTTTTAAAAGGATGACCTGTACTCAAGGCCTTTTACTCTAAATGATTTTAGTGAACCCATTCTAGTGACACTGGTCTATGATCTCAACATTGTAAAAGTCAAGTGTGAATATTCATTGTGTGTGTGTGTGTTTGTGTGTGGGGGAATTCATAGTAATGGCAATTATGTTTTCAACTTTAAGATAACAGGAAATTGTTTTTGAGATTCAGTATTGTACAACCAGTGCCAGTGTGTCAAATTACTGGGTCAAATTGGAACATGTTCACTTTAAAAAGATACTGTAATTTTGTTTTCAAATCTGCACTTTACTGTAATAGTAATTTATAATATTATAATCTACAACCTTGAACCATAACAACAAAAAAACAGAAAACCTAGTCAATGCATGAGATAGAAAAGTTCTCCTGAAATATACGGACAAACAAGGGATGATTTTGAGTAAAGAGTATGAACCAACCAAGAATTGTATAGACTATATCAGGAACCCACGCTAGCTAGCCGGGGGACAATTAAAAACAACGCCAAATGACGGAGGAGTGAAGAGGATACATCACCAAAACCACAGAGGAAAACGGCTCAAATGCAGACCTAGGCTTAGATGGATGGTTGATGTGGAAACGATCTATAGCAGCTGGGAATCTCAGCATGGAAAAGAAAAGCATCAGTTAGGTCTGAGTGGAGGAAAGTGTTGAGGCAGGCCAAAGCCCTACAACATGGGCTGTACCACCACAGGCATGGATGGATTAATATTAAAATCATCAGGACTATTGAAAGTGTTAAATTAATATAAAATTTATTATCAGAATTGTCAAGAGCAAAAGGGATATTTTCAGTAGGCCTAAAGCTATAGTATTATTTTCAGTTGATCTCAAGAGAGTCCAGTTGTAAGTACACATTACACACTATCAATTTAAATACGGTATTCAAATTGTCATACATCAAGATGTGTGTAAAGGTGCTCCAGGCCTAGTTCATGTACAAGTACAGGCTTATTGTATGTACAAGGACAGGTCTACTGAACTACTGATTCAATGACTGCATTGCAGTTATTTGTTGTTACTGAGCTTAGTGATGTGTGATGCAGGCCTTCCTTATTTTTGTACCAGTCTTAAATATAATGTGGGCCTTCCTTAAACATGTACCAGTCTCAAATATATGAAAAGGAAAGTATGTTTGCCCAAAAGACCTCAAATGAGACCTACTTAGTAATTGTAATTTACCACTACTACTACTACTATGGCAATGTATTATAAATGTAGTAATCATTTGCCTAAAAATTCTTACAGTAAACTTCAAATTAAAACATGGCTCCACCTCACTTCTAATATTAATAATAACTATAGTTATAATTTATAATTTATAGTATAGGCCTGTTCAATATTTCTGACTGCAATTCAATATAAACAGTAACAGCATACTGTCATACTGAACTTCCGAAAATTTTTCTTTAGAATTTCAGTCTGACAATCGAGATAGTACTACTTTTACACTAGCAGGGACTCTGAGCTGCTTTGTGAGCAGGCAGAGTGGGGCAGCCAAATTTATTATTAGGCTAGGTTCAAGTTAAGGCCTAGTCATACTGAGTCATAAACTTTTGATAAAATAAACTAGACTATGAACACATAATGTTTAGTTGTAATTAATGTTATTTAATATTTTCCTTTAACTTTAGCCTACTTTAATGACTTTTATTTTAATAAAATTGCTAGAGCAACTGTTATTGGCGTGTCAGTGTCATAAACAATGATTATGGGATGGTCAGTCCCAGTCAGTGTTTAATTTTAGTTTTAATTTATGATTATGACAAAAAACAACAAAGAAAAAGCACAAGCTGGCTTTCAGAGTAATGTTTAAAAACTGTCAATTGCGTCATCGTACATCAAGACATCCACGTCAACAATATCTATGCGACACATAACACTACACACTAAGTCTACAACTACACACACGGTCCGCTCTCTCTGTTCCTCGTCCTCAGGGTAATATTGTACATGCTGTTCTGTACACAGGACGGATTGCGTCTACCTTGGGCTTGGCCCATGACGAGCCTTGTGGAGGGACAGAAGTATACTGTTTAATAAAGACTTACCTTTCAAAGAAATTAGATGACTTGAATTAATTCTCAGTTGAAAAACCTTCTTTAGATTATCCCATAAGGTTTTCTGTCAGATATTGTAAAGAATCACTACAATTCACAGATGCACTAACTTTAACTACAGGAACAAACTTTGCAAAACAAAGTATAACGTCCAGATTTTTCAGAAGTTAACGACTAACCGGCAAGAGCCACTGTGAAGGCCTGAAACATTTTACCTATAGTCATTGCGAAATTTCGATTCACAATCAAAGGCTCAACGAGTTAACAAGTAATATAAAAAATTAAATCAAATTGGAAAATAATTTATTGTTACAACATACTATTTGAGGACTCTGGATCAGAATAAAATATATAGCGGTGTGGACGAGGCGTACAAAGGGGTGGGGGTAGGGGGTGGGGTGCTGGAGGTGGTTTAAAAAGAAACAAACTGAAAAGATGTAGGGCCTACGTGATTAAATTATAAGCGAAATTTAGTGTGCTGTATGGTGGTGTCAATAAATTAAAAAAGAATTCAATTTTACCCTTTATTTAAAAGTTCACAACTTAAGACTTAATACAGTTCCTTTTAACAGCTATAAGAATGATTCAATGTCGTAATGCAATAGGTAGGCTAAATGCCGTTTTAAAATGACGTTTTAAAAGCTTCTCAAACGTGCAGAATTTTCGATTTATCTTGGGTGTAAAATCCTCAGGCGATCTCTCTGGGTATATCCTCTGAGATAAACCATTTTTCTGTTCAGTTTTTAACTCCCCAGATATGACGCCGGTAAAAATTTAAAAGAAACTATTCAGTTGTAAATAAACAGATTTCGCCGTTTAACCGGCGTTTTACATGAATCAGTCTAATCCGTTAAGTACGCTATGTTGTCCTTGATTTATGGATTTATTTAATTATTTATAGTTTAGTTCTCTCTGCAGAAAGGCCTCGCGACTTGTTCGGAAATAATTTTCTTCTTACTTAGAAAAACGATTTTCAAAATCATAAAATGTTGTTTTTTTATTAAATACTCTGCTAACATTCATGTACAGTTCTGTTGATAATTTTTAATTTGCACATGCTTTATTCTTTATATTTTTGTCTTATGTTACATAGACCTATCTGTGTTCGACCTAGAATAATTTTTATGTATCATTAGATGCCCATATAGCCATAATGTAGCGGGAGAATCACTGATCAATTAACCCCCAACTTGAACAAACAGAAAAAAAAAAAAAAACGTTATGAGATCAACTAAATATAGAATAAAATACTTTAAAATGGTAATGTTCATCTGTTTTGATTGCGTGTGTATGTATGTGTGTGCATGTGAATGTACATTGCTGTCTTTAATAATTTTTATGTATAATTAGATGCCCATATAGCCAAAATGTAGCGGGAAAAACACTGATCAATTAACCCCCAACATGAACAAAAAAAAAAAAAAAAAAAAAAAAACGTTATGAGATCAACTAAATATAGAATAAAATACTTTAAAATGGTAATGTTCATCTGTTTTGATTGCGTGTGTATGTATGTGTGTGCATGTGAATGTACATTGCTGTCTTTAAGGTGTAAAACCAGATCATACTCACAGTGAGGAGAAAAGCTTTTATTTGAAAACGTAAAATTTTAGTACGTTTTTCTTTTAAACTGTCTGTGTTTTCTTTAAAAAAAAGTAACTTCCATTCATAAGCATCATTAAAATGTATCTAATTATCATCTCATCGTTTAAAAAATGTGTAACAGCGTTTCTCAACCTTTTCTATATTCTGCACCCCTATGAAATGTCTAAGTCTAATACCCACCCCACCCACTTTTTACAAAAGTATAAATCCATTTTAAAACTGGGGGGGGGGGAATATTTTAAATATACAAAGAGAAATGTGGACCTTAAAAAATAAACTTGTATGACTTATTTTAATGAAGAATTTTTTTTTTAAATATATCATAACTTTAAAGTTTAAGCATCATTAAAATGTATCTAATTATCATCTCATCGTTTAAAAAATGTGTAACAGCGTTTCACAACCTTTTCTATATTCTGCACCCCTATGAAATGTCTAAGTCTAATACCCACCCCACCCACTTTTTACAAAAGTATAAATCCATTTTAAAACTGGGGGGGGGGGGAATATTTTAAATATACAAAGAGAAATGTGGACCTTAAAAAATAAACTTGTATGACTTATTTTAATGAAGAATTTTTTTTTTAAATATATCATAACTTTAAAGTCAATGGCTCCCCTTTATTAAAAATCACTATTTCTCGAGCTCCATTATGTGCACACAGAGTTAAGAAACCATGTTTTAGGAAATTCACTGTTCCTTGTTATTTTCCAATTTTCAGTCAAATCATGTATCTAGAAAATTAAAGGATAAGTACTTTTTCGCATGTTTATTTATAGATTATTTTATTTGATTGTCTTTTGTTTTCATAATTAGCATTTATAATTTTCAAACCAGTCTTTTTGCTTAAAAAGCTATATTTATCAAATAATTTAAAGAATGCTAAATCTGGTCAAGAGTAACGTTTATGCGCATGCTCCAGTTAGTTAGTTTTTAAATGCACTCACAGGAAGATTATTATTTAACTGGTTTGTATATATTTTTAAAAACCTATCATAAATATTATTTAATGCACGGCAAAATTGTTCACTGATATAAAAAGAATGAAGTGAATAGTTATTATTAAAAACAGAACTAATTCACTAGTGTCTGACTTTCATTTGAAATTAATTGAGAAGGATGGCACTTCCGGAATCTTTAACTTTCAGTTTCACCTTGTCTTTTACGTTCCGTCCACTCTTTTGTGAAGGAAAACATACAACTGACATTATATCTGATTTTGGATTGTTCATTCAGTGCAATTTTGAAATAAAATATAAATTATATAAGCCAACTCAACTCAGTAAGTGCAGTAAACAGTAAGTCATATCGTCAATAAGTAGCTGCAACTACAAAGATGTACAAGACTAAAATGAGAATGACCAAAATTTGCCAAAATAGTAGAATAGTCTACGTCTACTGAACTAATACTAATTAACTAATTACTATTACTATTACTAACTAAATTTTAAATGTTAGTTAGTATTTTTTAAGTAAGACTAATATTTAATAATTAATAAAAATAGAAAGTAAGAGTCTTCTTCTGCAAGATTGGCAAGAACATTTAAATTTAACCTAAATTTAAAGAAATAAGCACTAATTAATCTGAATGATGTTATTAATTATTAATGAGATATAATATAGGCATTATAGGCAGTATAATAATAATATAGTATATATATTATTATAATTATACTTATATTATTATTTTATTGTCAATAAAAATTAACAGGCTTCTAGGGCTAGGGAGCTATTTGTAGTAAACTACCAATAGCTTCTACTTCTACTTCTAGAGAGCTATTGGGACTCCACTACCAATACTTGCCAATAGCTTCTAAGCAGTGATTGGTAGTTAACTATAAAAAAATTACCAATTGGTGATAGATTGATGTAGTGCAATAATTATTGGTCATCACAATTTATTATTGATTACAACACTGAAATCACTGAAAGTAAGTATGTTGTAAAAAAAAAAAAAACAACACAACATTAACATGTGCCAACAAAATTTATTGTCTTGTGTCTAGTCTCATAAATTCACTCCAATCAGATTTTCAAGACATAATACACTTATTTTTCTTTCTTTGTATATGTTTTATTTTATTTATATATCACAGCTTATGTTTTCATCAAAATTTTGTGCAGTTTAAAACATGGATTATGATTGATTCTGCATACTCTGCATAGCATTAAAAAATAAATAGTAAATAGTTATTCCTAGACATTAAATTGATTAATTTGTGTTATAGTGTTGCACAATATGCCCAATGAAATTGTTTAATTGATGATAAAAATGACGATGCCTTTATAAGTTAACAGGGGCTCATTTATGTAAATAACACTGAGTAGACATTTCTCCCAACAACAGAAAATCAAAAGTGTGTGGGGGGGGGGGGGGGGGGGGTGTTCAAGTGACCATGTTCCTAAACAATGATTGTCCTAAGCTTATTATATCATCGTTAAGCCTAATCAAGTTATTATACAGTTTCATTTAACTAAAGTAACGAGATTTTGTTTTTAATATGCACACTTTGTATGCAGTAAAACTTCTTATGGCAATTATTTAGGCCTGTATTTTAATTTATAATTTTAATCATAATAATTAGCACACACACAATTTTTAAAGCTGGATTTTATTTTTACTGCACATCTTACTTTGGCCTTGGCAAAGAAGAATCTGGGTAACATTATTTTTAGACTATGATCCCCTTCCCCCCAGTATCATACATCTATCTAAGATCTATATTAGGTCTATATTATAAATTATATAGCCCCACCTGAGCATGTGGAAGGCTACAGCAGATAGTGTTAAAACTTTAAAACAGTACTGTAGATTTTATAATTAGTGCCAAGTTGTTGTCACTACTTAGTACAAACTAGTAATAAATGAACAGGGCAATACTTTGCCAGTCTCATTGAAAGTGTATTTTTAAAGCTCAGATTTTGTTTTAATTTGATTAGCTGGACTACCAATAGCTCTCTGGTAGTGAGCACATCTCAATGAACACTTTCATATTAATATTGATGCTAATAGCCTATATGATGACACTATCTAGCCTAGGGTAGGGCTGGCCTAAGCCTAATGCCTCATAAAAAATGCTTGAGATTGCTTGTATCTGTGATACATAGTGATTACTGTGAAGGATAACTTTAAAAAATTGCCAAGTCAAGTAAGTAAATTTTCAAAATTAGATATTAATTATCAATATTATTATTCTTAATAATGACTGTACTGTAAACTGAGACTTAATTAATACTAAATTAAATAAGTCTTCCTGTGTTCATAATTAATAAATAAACACTGATAAACTAGTATAGATGGCATCCATCCATCTTCGTGAGACAATGGAGCAGCTAATATGGTTTATTAGGTCAATCCTGGAATGGCAGTCTTGGCTGCATTTCTTGCAGAAGAATTTGACTCCTGGTTAGATTTGGCCTTCCGTATTGTTCATATTTTTTTTTTTGCAAGAGCTTCGTTTTGCTCAACTTTTGCCTTTTTGACTCCTTCATACACTGCTCTTTGCCAGCTGGAACATTGTTTAGCAATGATTTCCCATTCGTTGACTTCCCTCATGCTCCTTTAGCAAACATCCATAAATTGCAATTGTGGCTATTTAAAAAGTCTTGTCCCTTCTGCCAACTCTCCATACAGCAGCTTCTTTGGAATACAGCATTCCTCCATTCTCCTTACATGACCTAACCAGTGGAGGCATCTCTTGCTAAGAGCGGAGAATATGCTACACATTTTCGCACGTTCCAAGACCTCTGTGTTAGGCTCCTTGTCTTGCCATCAAATGCATAAAATGTGATGCAGACATCTTTGATGAAATCTGTTGAGTTTCCGCTCATGACTGGCATATGTGACCCACACTTCACTGCCATATAGGAGTGTACTATGTACACATGCCTGATAGACGTTTAGTTTTGAAATATCATTTAGACTGTTCCACACCTGCTTATTCAGTTTAGCCATGGTTGCTGCTGCTTTGTGATCCTGATTTTCATCTCTACATCAACGGACAGAGATCTAGAAATATTGGATCCAAGGTTTATGAAATGCTCAACAGATTATGGCCCTCAATAGGGAGGGGATGGTGCTACTTGCATCATGACATTTGTTTTTTGTAGACTAATTGACAATCCAAACTTTTTACCTGCATGTGACAGTCCAAACTTTTTACATTCGTGTGATAGATCATTAACTGTTATACTTGTATTATAATTCTGGTAATCAGGGGGAGAGACAGCAATCAGGTTAGAAAAATGGAAATGAGCAAAACTATAGGAGCTAGAATGATCAAGTCATTGATCGTAGGCCCTCAAAATAAAGAAGAAGAAATAAGAAGAACCGCATGGCATGAATGTTAAACCTTTTCTACACCCTTCCTCGTTATGACTAATTGCAGTGGACTTAATTTGCCTATCTTCTTTCCATTTTTGTGCCTTTATTTAATCTCTCTCCTACTATTTTCTGTCAGATTCCTCATGCTGACCTCTCGGATACAAGATTTCAGCTGAGTGTTATTTTTATCTAATTCTGTTTTTACTGTTGTTTGTACGCAGATGAAGGCTTCTTGTCATAATTTGTGTTGTTTTGTTGAGGTTTTTTTCTTCAGGTTTTAACATGTTTTTTCCGCTCATTTCAATATACTATTAGTGGGCTTAGGTAATTTGTTATAAATTACTTTGTAGGACTACTAAAATATTATTTAATACTGTAGGGTTAGGTCAGTGCATACAAGTCAAAGGTGGCCATTCGTATTGTTTTTTACTAGCACTGTCCTGTTTTTTTTTATTAGTCATGGCTACAGTTAAAGAACACAAAATTAAAAGTAATTAAATTAACCAACAATAAAGTAAATTTTTGCATAAGGTAAATAGATAAAATAACTTTAAAAATAAATTATTCATCCAAATTAGCATCACCATAATATATTTCTTTCAAAATAACGCCCCTATTGCAGAAGAGTTCTCAGTTGTATCGACAAATAATTGTTTATTTTTGGACACCTATGACGGAAAAATTATTTTAAACTAGCAGAACAGAAAGTTGGGAACATAAGAACCTTTGAGAGTATTCTGGGAAAGTGACATCCAAGGCCATATCCATTTTGTAAGAGCAGACAGATGTCTGAATTGGCATTGAGTAGCAGAATCATAATCATGCCCCCCCCCCTCCCCACCCCACCCCTTGGTGCATCCATCTTCTCACTAATTATGTGTAAGTTGTGTCTCTGTGGATTCCCAATGGAACACGAACAACATGTGCCATCTCACTAAGCACTTGCCTTGGACCACTCAGATTGCCGGGTCCAGGCTTTCACCCTACAAAATATCAGGGACACATCTATCCAAAAACATGGCACAACATCCTTCATAAATACAGGCATCTCATCATTTATGACAGAGAACATCACATTACTTCAATAAGGATGAATTGGTCACCTTAGTTTTTGCCTTGAAAAGAGGTCTCCTCACAGCCATCAGGTCACCTTGGTGTTTGCCTTGAAAAGAGGTCTCCTCACAGCCATCAGGTCACCTTGGTGTTAGCCTTGAAAAGAGGTCTCCTTGCAGCCATCAGGTCACCTTGGTGTTTGCCTTGATAAGAGATCTCCTTGCAGCCATCAGGAAGATCGTATTAAAAGATTTAATGTTGTTGGATGAAACTTATAACAAGTTTAATTGCTTCATTTATTTTGCAGAAAGTGGCTAAGATTAAAATGTCTGTAGAGGACTCAAATGTTAGATGTCAATCATCCTCCAGACTGTGTCACTGGCTCATCACTAACTCTAACTGCAGCCGGCAAATCATATTCCCATATCACTCTTACAGTGGTCATGGCAAGAAATGTCAAGATACTTCGACAAGTCAAAGACAGTGCCTTCCTCATCTTTTTTCAAGTCTTTTTTGTTTCTCTAAAGTCTATGCCTCAGATGTAAAACCCAAAACTGATGATACTTTTTTGAATAAAGATGAAAACCTTGTACAGGATCCAAGTGTTTCAACAAATACAGAAAGGGATTTGACATCTCTGAACTTAAATTATCAGGAACTGGAAATATTGGCCAGAGCTTACATTGAAAAGGAATCTGGAATGGAAAGAATTTACATGATATTTAGAAGAGAGTAAGTCTCTACTTATTTAGTGTTGTATATAATCAATTCTGTTGTTATTTATGCTAGAATTTTGTCTTTTATTCTTCCAGCTCTTACATCTAAATTAAATATATTGATTACCGGTAAATGATTTGATGAAATCAAATTTGCTTCAATATTTGATAATGTGTCAATTAGTCGTCCCCCCCCCCCCTCCCTTCTTTTTTCCCCAGTAAAAGTATTGTAGGGTGTGTTTAATGAATGACTAATGTTTCATTAATTAATTGAAGTCACAAAGGACATAAAAGTACTGAGCTCCAGGTGATCCATGTGGCTCTCATCCAGACTATGGTGGTATGTTTCTTCTTGAAGTACATCCCAGCCTGGAAGATGGCAAAGGACACGTTCATACAAGAACATCAAACCACTGTCTTTAGAACCCGCTTGGAGGCCCTGGTATGTGTTCTTTGAGAGGTCGAGTTGAAAAATTGCCTAGCATTATAATTTTTGAGCCATGTATTGTTCCTATAATTATATTAGGCGATCTTCAGTGCATTTGTTTTTATATATTGTCCAAGTTACCCCAGAAACTTTTGTTTTTATTCTTTAATTTGATACATATGTCATTCAATAATAAACTTTTTTGTTAAAATCTGAAATAAACCAAATTTTTACTATTTGGTCATTTATGTTCAAAGAATTATTTTTATTCCGGATTATATAAATTAGCTTTAGAAAATAAAAATAAAGATTCTAGTAGTTAACTTCCGGTATTTATCTTTTAATTAATCACCACAATGTATTGCCAAACACAGTGGCCTCAAAAAAAAAATTATGTTATTTAAGTCGTTTTTTTTATAGCTACTATCTACCAGTGTCAAGAAATTTTAATTCTTTCCTGATGTAGAAAATGTGGATTAGATTTGACCCGAAATTTAAGTTAAAATAGAGTGAAGTGCATTTACGTAACAATAACAGCCAATGCCACCCTAAGCCATGATGATATTATTCTGTCTGTCTTTCTACACCAGAGAAGGCTTCAAGACCAAGTCTCTTACAAAGCTAGTATGGCTGGTGGACGTTTTGCAGCAAAGGTCACATTTTTCTCAGCTAGCTTTTTGTAAGTGAACAAAAGACAAATCTTTACTAAACTCATTAGGTTATTCTTAAAAATGTAATATGTAGATAAAATAATTGAATGTCTACATTTACCTAGAATGGGCATGATCAAACATATAATATGTAAATGACTATGCTAGTTGATCCTTTGTGTGGAATAAAATCCTAGCTACACATTTTTGTCTAATAAAACCCTTTTTCTATTCCAATTTTGATGAGCCTCAATGACTTAAATACTGTTTAATCTCTTACAACACTATCTGTTCTGTTCATTTTGTCACCCACCAGTCTCATGACATTTGGTCACTTATTAACAAGACAGTTTAAGAGTTTTGTTGCTTACTGTTCCTTGTGAACTGTATTACATATTTATCTACACACACTTTTGTTAGATTACATGGTCAGCAAGTGTTACTAATATTACATCAAGCTACATACATATTTTTTTTCCACAAATATTTTCTAATATTTGCTTAGTGATTATGTCACCTCAACAGGTTCCTGTCTCAAATGATAGCTGCCTACAGAAATAAAACATCCGTCCTAGAGTATACAATAGCTGCTGGTAAATATGTTTTGCAACTTCAATACATCTTCTTTAAAAAAAATTGGAGCAATTTAATTGCTGTTTTAAGTTGAAAACTTCTTTAAGGAATCAAGGAACTGACATTGCATTTGCATCTTTTTGTTTGGTTGTTGTTGTTGTTTTTAAACGAGGGGAGGCTACTTACGATTTCAAAGGAAATTTTAAAAAAAGATCTCTCATAAGAAAATTAATAGTCGGGGCTATTTTTTTTAATGAGCAAATTTTTAGGCATTAATGAAGTTCAATGTTATCTTTTTAGTATATTTCAGTAATTTGAAATTGTTTTAAAAAGAAATTATCAATTACGGCATCGTTTCATTTTTCTAGAAAAGTCAGAAAACATTCTGCTCAGGGGTGATGGTCTTGCTGAACATGAGTTGTTTTTTTTCTTCTGCTGTAGTTAATCAAGAAAATTTTTCATTTTATAATCTTAAATCATTTTGTCAAAGTTGTGATATTTTTTCAGTCTTTGCAAATCAGCCTATTGTAATGCAATGTTTCTTTCATATTTTCATGTTTAAATAGTAGAGTTTTCTTTCTTTTAATATGCTTTTTTTGCAACAGTAAATTTAAGAATGATCTGAAAATATCAATGATATTATTCTTCTTCTGCTATATATTAAGGGCCCACGATCAATTTATTGATCATTTTGGATCCTATATTATTCCACATAGAGCAGTTCCATGTGAAGTTTTTTTTTGGGATCGTTCTACAAACGGTACTGCCATGAACACTAGGGTATACCTATAACAGCTACTTTAATGCAGTTTTAATTTACTCAGAGAGATCAGAGGAGTGGGGGAGAGAAATCAGGGTTCTTTTATAACTATGCACTTATGTTTTTATTTACTGATTAAAGGCATCACCGGTGGATTGTCAAGAATCAGTTTTGGAGTAAAAGGCTTTATTTCAGGATCTGTTATTGGTGCCACTTTAGGGTAAACTTTTCATTACTAACTTTTCAAGCTTTAGTTTTAAATTTAGCATGCGGTACCCTATATAATTTATGTGATTATTTCATCACTATGAGATGGCAAAGACTCTAAGAATGCTCTCTTGCAGCATTTCAACAACTATTTGTCCAAAGCACTTTTAAAATTTCTTCATTTAATATCTAATTATAAGAGAGTTGGACTGCAATAAAGCTTTCACTTATATCAATGAGACAAAAACAATTTGTTTCAATAAAACAATATACGTTAAGATTTAATTATGGCAGCACAGAATACAAATATAAATGTTTTGGCAAATGCCTTCATCGGTAAAAAAAAAAACAAAACAAAAAAACATTAATATAAGTAAAGATTAAATTTGCAATATATATATATCCTACTTAAACATAAAAGAAAAGAATATGAATGGACACAAGTCATGAAGAAAAACAAAGCTCAGACGGACAGAAAGGAAGTCAGTGAAAGTAAAATTTTAAAAACCATACAAGAAAAGGACACTACAGCTGTATATACTTATTTGAGTGTTGTTTTTTTTAATGTCTATTTAATATCTAACTTTGGACCTGACTTCAAGATGTAGGAAAATCTTAACTCACAAGATGGTATTTTTAAAGTATATTTTATAAAGTAAAAGCATAAAAAAAATCTTCACTTCAGGCAGTCTGAGAAACATCATGAGGTTAATTTACCAGTCAATTAATGCTTACAGTAGCACTGTTAAAAAAATACCTACTTTGAAAATATATGAAGAACTACAAAAAATAATAATTTCTGCTACAATTATGCATGCTATAAATGAGACTTCCTCCTATTGTGGTTAATTTTAGCTAGTCTTCCTTCACCAGTAACCTCAGTTAGCAACTAGGTGTTGCACAATCAGATTTGTTAAGTGCTAACAATATTTTTTTTATCAAAGATTACATTTGAGCCTGTGTCAGATGTATTATGTTTACTGCAGCGAATCCCAACTGGTCTGCCCTAAGACCTCTGTGAATTTACGGAGTTATAAATTTGCTTGAATGATTGCAACAAACGGCAGACGCCATGTAAATTACAGGGCTACAACCATAAAAAACACATTTTCAGTGTGGCAGGACATTCATATTTTGTTAAGGGGTACAGTCACAGTCAAGGTGTTGGAAGCACTGGTGACTGCAGGCTTAATTGCCGGTCAATGGGCTGGTTAATTAATTGGTTGGTCAAGATGACCTAGGGGGATCTGGAATTTCTTTCTTTGATCACCTTATCTTGATTACTTTGTGCTTCACCTCCGTCAAAACATTTCTTACCACTTACCATGCATCTCTACATCACTTACCGTGCATCTCTACATCACTTACCGTGCATCTCTACATATTTAATTAAGATATCTAACAGTGTCCAATAGCTTTACATTTACAATGACTTATTTAATTGTTTTGTTCTCAATGATCACACATAGCTTTGGCACAATATGAGAGTTTTTTTAATTATTTTTAATAATTACTGGAAGCTTTATTTCCACCTGATGGATCTTTTTAGTTTCATTTTAATGAAAAATTATAATGGTTTATATTATTGTGCAATTATGTGGAAAGACAAAAATAGATTCATAATTTAGCAAACCAACCATTTTTTTTTTTGTGTGTGTTAATTCTAAGTTTCAAAAATCTATCTGTGTGTGCCAAGTCATTAATGATCTGTTCTATTTTATAGTTTTCTTATGACGTTGCAAACAAACTCAAATATTTATCAATCATTCCATCCTTACAGAACTTTCCTTGGTGGAGTAGTCTGCCTGGTGTGCAAAAGTTTAGGTATAACTAATGATATTCGACATCTGGATGCTGTTATGGCTAAGCTTGCAGTTGAAAAGTAAGTAAACAAAGCCTTACTGGCCAGTTTTATTTTTTTTTATGAAACACATTAAAAATGTATAGTAAACTCTTTCAATTGCTTAGCCTTATGTTCAACAAAAATTTCTGCACCCATTAAAGCTTTGCTTCTTGTGTATTAAAATTTTGATGTTACAGTATTTTTAAGCTGTTCAATTACATATTATATGAAGAGAAAAATTTATTATGACTACCAGAACAAAATGGTAATTAAAGAGATTGCAATCTATTTGTAAAATTTTAACATAGGTAGTCCTATTACACAACATAATGTTGTACTCCAAATGGTGAAAAAGTGAGGAATGCATGTAAAGGGGGGCAGGTTAATTGAAATTGACATGCAATACAGTTTTAAAAGGTTTCAAACAACTATATGAAGATGTCATTATTTTTTAACTTATCTTTCCTTTAAAATTTCAGCTGTACATTTTGTTTGAGTTTATGAGGAATATGGCTGTAATATTTTATTAGTATTAATTTTCAGGCTGTATCTCAAATCCCAGGATCGTATGGCTTACTTTTAACCCTATAACAACATTAGTTTTGTATGGACTTGTCTTCCTGTATGAATGCTGCTTAATGTGTTATGTAAATAAATATAAGCAAAAATATCTTTAAAGGGAAACAACTTACTAAACTACACTCCAGTTATTTAATAACTTAGTTCCCCTTACCTATTGAAGGGAAAAAAAAAAAGTCTTCATATTGTACCCATGACATGATATTTATTAAGTTGAGAGACTAATCTTTATGGAATTATTTATAAAAAAAAATTATTTTCACATCAAATCTTTTTTTTTTGTTGCAAATTAAATAGATATTTATTAAAAAAATATATTGCTGTGAGTAAAAATGTTAAAATACTTTCTTTTTAAATTAATTAATCTTTTGATATATTTATGTTATAAAATAATGAGTATCATATTATTTTTCTGGTGTTTAATAAAAAATACTACTTGATTATTAAAGATATTTATTAAAAATGTTAATTTTGAAATGAAGCTGTGCTTGTAAAATTAAATACATTGATCACCATGTTAACAGTGTCAGAAATTTCTTCACAGATCTATTGTTGGTGAGGAGCAGTTTAAAGCCAAGCTACAAGAACTAACCAAGAACCACGTTTTTGAGACACAAGCTGTTTCATGATATTTGTAATCTCTGTGCGAGATGTGACCTTTTTGTGATGAATGTTTCTGTGGACACTGCCCTGGAAAATAAAACATATTTTGATGATTTAGCACTGCACCAGATTGCTTTTTGTTTTTTCTTTAATTAGAAGTCTAGTTATGTTGACCAAATACTCGAGTGTGACAACATGCTAATAAGGTCGGATGTTTTTTTTTATCATATTGCAATGTGGGGATTTCAAACCTAACAACTTAAATAGGTTTATAATTGCACACTCCAAAGTCTGCAGACGGATGAGATGTTCTTTAATACTTAAAGCAGAGCAATTCTTATGTATGGACAAACTATACGAATTCGGCAAGAGTAAAATAGAGTCCCATATGTTAGCTTTAGGTCAGGTCTCACTCTTTTTCTCTTTATCTCTCCCCCCCCCCCCCCCCCAAAAAAAAAAATAATAATTCTTATGTATGGACAAACTATACGAATTCGGCAAGAGTAAAATAGAGTCCCATATGTTAGCTTTAGGTCAGGTCTCACTCTTTTTCTCTTTATCTCTCCCTCCCCCCCCCCCAAAAAAAAATAATTAAACTTTAAGGTTGAAAGTCATGGTTGTGTTTGAATCACTGGTTGGTAGAAAGAAAAATAAAACAAGGATTACTAAGATTTTAAATAAATTATAATATTTTATCTGCTTCATAATTAATTGATTTTGTTACATTTTGGATATTTTACAAATTGCAAGAGGACATGTGTGACAAGTATGTGTCAACTAAATGGGTTGTAACTGAACCTACCAAGACTGAGATGGATTGACATCTCCTTAGGAGTTTCTTGTCCACTTTCTGTGATGCCTTACAACGACTAGAAATGTTCTTCTGAAACTCTGAGCGCACTTTCTTTAGCTTTCACTTCAGCTTTGAATGAGCTTTTCATCAAAATAGTCCAATGCATCTGCCACTACAAATAGACGAATCGCCTGATCTAAAATTTCTTTAAAGACGATCGATCCTAAGATCACTCAAGATACATTTTTTTTTTTACCAGGATACCATATTTGAAGGTCTCAACATATTTAAATATATAGAGAAATTTTAAGCAGTTGCGTCACTAGGGAGTGCGGACTGCACCGGGTGACACTCTCACATCGAGGAGGGTGACGCCAAATGGAAAAGTGCAAATTCAACAATGTTCGCGCATGTCCGATTCAAAACAGAGCTCAGCCAATTACATGAGCATAGTACTAAAATCTTAGGCTGCTACTAAAGCAGTTTTCACCCAGGACAGGGTGTCATCAGAACGACCAGAATGCTACAGGAATACCTCTAGTGCTGGCAGCATGCTGGAAACACTGGGCTGGTCACCATTGGAGGAACGACAACAACTATCCAGGCTCTCCATGATGTACAAGATAAATAATGGGCTGGTCCACTGGTCCAGCATTAAACAGAAACTCGTCTCCCCCCCTCCCCCTAGGCAGCGACGAGTCCATGACAGTTGCGGCTCATACCAGCGAGAAGCCCTTACAGGAAGTGCTCATTCCTGCCAAAGACAATCAAGGACTGAAAGAAGCTTCCAAAAGGAATAGTTGAGGTAACAAGACTGGACAAACTTGCGTCTATTGCTTGAGGCCTTACAACTCCCGTACATGATACCCTCACTAAGTCGTTCTTGCAACCAGCGAAATATCCTCATCAACACCAGGCACAGAAACATTGCAAATCCCCCGTAAATGCATAGGAGCCAGAATGATCAATGAATTGATCGCGGGCCCTTGATGTAAAGAAGAAAAGAGTAGATTACCTAGAGAGAAATGTGCATAAGATCAGGTTATAGACATAAATGTTTATCACCAGAGCAGGCAGACTCAGTAAGGTCCATGGTGCAAGTCACAGAAAGAAAGGAAGAAGGGTGACAACAATCCGATATTGACAAAAATATTTTACCATCTTGTTACCCCCACCCCCACCCCCCCCCCCCCCAAAAAAAAACAAAACAAAAAACCACCGAACACAGCTTTTTTCGCGTCTTGGTGCAACGGACTAGGAAATTAACCATTACCGCTAATGAGAAAAGTTGAGTTAGATATGAACGTACTGCTTACTCATTTGTTGTTGTTGTTTTTTTAATGAGATTTACATAATCGTCCAGCCAATGTAAAATGATGCCAGTAAAACTAATCCTTGCAAAGGCTAAATGTATCTGAGTTTGGGATCAGCAAACATAGACCACTGTTCAAGTTGTTAATATATAAATAGTCAAGCCTATGACCAGTCGCACCACTCCCCGTTACGGTGATAAAGATGACCTTTGACTTCAGAATCAAGACTAGTAAAAATTCATGAAAAGAAATACATACAATAAAATAACACTAGTGAGATTCGACCTGTCAGCATTATGGTGACGACCTCTGGTAACGCACTTTAAAGTTAATATTTCCTTCTTGAAAAAACTCACGTTAAATATTTTAATAGCTATAATTTTTTTTTTTTTTTTACGAAGTGTGGGCCCCCCCCCCCCAAACACTTTGAGAACCCTTGGTTCAGTTTAATTTTTAACTTAATATTACAGTCATTTATATTCTTCGTGAAGTATACCTTTTTAAAATTCTGGTAATAACCTCTTTTTATAATAGGAATTGTTAAATTAATCAAATATGTGTCGTAAAAATAAGAATGTAACTATTTTTATTTTATTTTTGAATTTTAGATGGGAATAGAATAGGCCTATATAACATACCAATAGAAGATATTTTTTTTTCTCCTTTTAAGCTATTTGCTAAAAGTTATTTTTATCCTAAGCAGATTTGAAGATTATTATTTTTCTAATGAGGTCCGACTTCATATGAGTTGACAATGTGTTCTCCACATCCTTTTCGTCACATAACTTAAAGAAAAATAAAATATAACCACTGCGAAGCCAAGTTCCGGGTGAAAATAATAAGATAAAAATTTAGTCTAACACCCGTCCAAGTATTATCGCTCGACAAGTTTTTATATGAAGTATGCAGCGAGATTTTTACTTTTAACTTAACTGTAACGCAAGATCTCGTCACTTCTTTTCTATTTATTTCTTAAGCGTAGTTTTTTAAATATTTTTTTTTTCCATAGATGAAGGTTGAGCAAATACTGTGAGCAGCTTTGCCCATCTTAGAATCAGCTGGTCCCAGGCTGACGATCAGCTGATTTCACACACTCCCCAAATTATAACCAATCGCAAACGTCTGACCCTTATTCGTCCAATGAAATTTGCCGGTGTGTGCTTCGCCTATCGCTGTCAGTTTTTTTTTTTCTTCTTTATTCCATTTTTCTGTTCTTTCGAAGTCTCTGTTTACATTGCGATGTCTTTAGCTACGTCGTGCCTTTTTCTAAACCAACTGGCCTTGATTCACCCCTTCTCTCTAGCCAACAACCTCACCCCCCCCCCCCCTTTTTTCCCC
>CAXITT010000091.1:906159-937857 GCA_964033795.1 Lymnaea stagnalis | reverse complement strand
TTTTTTTTTTTTTTTTTTTTTCTAGATTTATCTTCTTGTTTTTTGTTTTTTGTTTTTTTTTAAGCGATATAAGATCTATTTTTTTCACTGCTACAACTTCTTCAAATATTTTTAAATGTATTTTTTTTCTTTAGTCTAGTATTAATTATGATTGCAAATGTGGAAAAAAGCTATTTCTCGACTTACGTCTTAAAACAATCTGCAATACAAAAATGAGCCAAATAATAATTGTTAAAAATTGTTAGCGAGAAACAACCTGTTAAATACTTGAATACTTGACCTTTTTTAAGAAAGTAAAATTTTTTTTGCCTTAACTTTTTAATAAGGATAATTAGCAATAATTATTAAAAGAACACACCATCACTTTGGTCTTTTTTTTTACTATTAAATAATTGAATTTATTCCTCGAATATATATATTTTATTTTAACTATACCTTAAATTAAAATATGAATATGTTTGTTGTCCAATTATTATACTGCTTCAACTAAAGTTAAGATCATGTTGCAGTACTAATGGCCTTATGATTAAATCTAAATAAATATTAATGGCTCAATTGACCCGCTAATCGCCAGCATTAACTTTTCTTAATTTTAACCGGGTGATGAACCTGGTGTTTTTTTCCAGCTTCATTGTAAAATAAAATTTTAATGTTTCCTTTTTAACTTGGTTACTGCTGTTTTAACACACCACGCTAGTTAATGTTTGTATCTTTAATATTTGATTAGTTTTACTTTTTCACTCCAAAAATGTGTAATTTATTAAGGAAAAAACGGAACTTAAAAAATAGATGATGTAGCAAAAATGCCAATCAAGCTATATTTTGCAATATTGCCAGAAATTTAGCATATCATTAATTTTAAATAAATGTATGAAATATGTCCTCTACTATTTTTTGTTTGTTTGTTTTGTTTTTAAATTTTAACGGCAGTATGTGTGTGTTTTAATATCAGTAGCCTGTCTCACCGCCCGACATTGTTTCAGATTGAACTTTGGTATGGTTTTTAATTTTTTTTAAAAATATAACCATATCCTTTAAATATACGGAAATAATAAGCGATGAACAATTTTATTTTTTTTAAAAAGTAGATGTATGGGAAAAGGCGGTTGGGACATTCTTATTGGACATTAATATAGCTCAGTGTTGGGACATGTATATGGACCATTAATATATTTCAGGGTTGGGACATGTATATGGCATATTAATATAGTTCAGGATGGGGCAAAAAAGTTATCGATGGTGTTTTTAGTGGGGTTGCTTCAAAAACTTTATAGAATGTTTGGGTGTTACGGTTGGGGGGGGGGTTGGGGGGGGGTTGTTTGCATTTCCATTTTACTTTGTCCCAGGCAACATAAAATACGCCATAGGTGTGTGCACTTAATGGGTAGAGGAATATTTCAAAGTTCAAACAGGTCAGACTAATGAAATACTGTATATAACTTGATACTGCAAATGCACTTCAGTGGTAAGAAAGAGGAGTAAATGTTTATGTGAATAACAATACATTTCAATACAATATTACAGTCGTGAAAAACAGGTTTTTGCAATTTTCTTTAAAAAATAAATAAGTTCGTGTTACAGGGAAGTTCAAGGGCGTTGACACATTTTGGACGTATTTACACAAGTATATCCATATCTCAAAACTCAGTAAAGTTAGCAGGGGATGAGGGAAACATAGTGGATAAGACTTTCAATAAAAATAAGAGAATCGTTATTTTCCCATTTTTCAAAACATACATTTCAAAGGTGAGAATAAGGGTTAGGCACATTTTTATGTGGAAAACAATATCTAAAAGCCCAATTATTTTTCAAGTGTGAAAATTTAATCTTAAAAAATAGACAATAATATATATATTTTTTTTTTTTATTTATCGAAAATACTGTTCAGGGGCGTAAATAGAAAGTCTATGGGGTTAAGATTTTCAATAAATATAAGGAAATATATATTTTTTCAACTTTGTGCAAAATGCAGTTTTAGGGCATAGGACATTTCTATGATATAGATTATAGATAGTAAAAAAACCAACAACAAGACTTTTATACATGAACATTGGATAAGAGATTTGTCTTAGACATAAAGACTAATTTTTAAAAATAATTTTTAAACGATTTTTCCAATAATATTTTTCAGGAGCGAGGCAGAGGTTGGGTAAATTTTAAATAAAGATATCAATTTATCAAAATCCATTAACGCGAAATATATTTAAAATTTTTTTTTTTTTTTTTTTTTATGTTTAGGACGTGTTTTTTTTTTTTTTTTTTTTTTTTAAATTTTGTTTTTTTTTTTTTTTTTTTTGTTTATATTGTTTTTTCCCTTTTTTTTCACTCTCCCAAATCAGGTCATAGCTTTTCCCCCTTCGCTTCTTTTTGACCTAAAAATATTGCAATGTAGCCATTTTCAGCGCCCGTTTCTTTTTTGAGATTACTTGTAATCTGAGTACGTTGCTTCGTTCCAACAGTTGAAAGATGAGTTGTGACATCCATTTTTCTATCAGTGGTTTTTTTTTTGCTTTTTTTTTTTTTTTTTTTTTTTTTTTTTTTTTTTTTTTTTTTTTTTTTTTTTTTTTTTTTTTTTATTTTTATATGTTTTTTTTTTTTTTTTTTTATAATTTTTTTTTTTTTTTTTTTTTTTTTTTTTTTTTTTTTTTTTTTTTTTTTTTTCTAGATTTATCTTCTTGTTTTTTGTTTTTTGTTTTTTTTTAAGCGATATAAGATCTATTTTTTTCACTGCTACAACTTCTTCAAATATTTTTAAATGTATTTTTTTTCTTTAGTCTAGTATTAATTATGATTGCAAATGTGGAAAAAAGCTATTTCTCGACTTACGTCTTAAAACAATCTGCAATACAAAAATGAGCCAAATAATAATTGTTAAAAATTGTTAGCGAGAAACAACCTGTTAAATACTTGAATACTTGACCTTTTTTAAGAAAGTAAAATTTTTTTTGCCTTAACTTTTTAATAAGGATAATTAGCAATAATTATTAAAAGAACACACCATCACTTTGGTCTTTTTTTTTACTATTAAATAATTGAATTTATTCCTCGAATATATATATTTTATTTTAACTATACCTTAAATTAAAATATGAATATGTTTGTTGTCCAATTATTATACTGCTTCAACTAAAGTTAAGATCATGTTGCAGTACTAATGGCCTTATGATTAAATCTAAATAAATATTAATGGCTCAATTGACCCGCTAATCGCCAGCATTAACTTTTCTTAATTTTAACCGGGTGATGAACCTGGTGTTTTTTTCCAGCTTCATTGTAAAATAAAATTTTAATGTTTCCTTTTTAACTTGGTTACTGCTGTTTTAACACACCACGCTAGTTAATGTTTGTATCTTTAATATTTGATTAGTTTTACTTTTTCACTCCAAAAATGTGTAATTTATTAAGGAAAAAACGGAACTTAAAAAATAGATGATGTAGCAAAAATGCCAATCAAGCTATATTTTGCAATATTGCCAGAAATTTAGCATATCATTAATTTTAAATAAATGTATGAAATATGTCCTCTACTATTTTTTGTTTGTTTGTTTTGTTTTTAAATTTTAACGGCAGTATGTGTGTGTTTTAATATCAGTAGCCTGTCTCACCGCCCGACATTGTTTCAGATTGAACTTTGGTATGGTTTTTAATTTTTTTTAAAAATATAACCATATCCTTTAAATATACGGAAATAATAAGCGATGAACAATTTTATTTTTTTTAAAAAGTAGATGTATGGGAAAAGGCGGTTGGGACATTCTTATTGGACATTAATATAGCTCAGTGTTGGGACATGTATATGGACCATTAATATATTTCAGGGTTGGGACATGTATATGGCATATTAATATAGTTCAGGATGGGGCAAAAAAGTTATCGATGGTGTTTTTAGTGGGGTTGCTTCAAAAACTTTATAGAATGTTTGGGTGTTACGGTTGGGGGGGGGGCTGGGGGGGAGTTGTTTGCATTTCCATTTTACTTTGTCCCAGGCAACATAAAATACGCCATAGGTGTGTGCTCTTAATGGGTAGAGGAATATTTCAAAGTTCAAACAGGTCAGACTAATGAAATACTGTATATAACTTGATACTGCAAATGCACTTCAGTGGTAAGAAAGAGGAGTAAATGTTTATGTGAATAACAATACATTTCAATACAATATTACAGTCGTGAAAAACAGGTTTTTGCAATTTTCTTTAAAAAATAAATAAGTTCGTGTTACAGGGAAGTTCAAGGGCGTTGACACATTTTGGACGTATTTACACAAGTATATCCATATCTCAAAACTCAGTAAAGTTAGCAGGGGATGAGGGAAACATAGTGGATAAGACTTTCAATAAAAATAAGAGAATCGTTATTTTCCCATTTTTCAAAACATACATTTCAAAGGTGAGAATAAGGGTTAGGCACATTTTTATGTGGAAAACAATATCTAAAAGCCCAATTATTTTTCAAGTGTGAAAATTTAATCTTAAAAAATAGACAATAATATATATATTTTTTTTTTTTATTTATCGAAAATACTGTTCAGGGGCGTAAATAGAAAGTCTATGGGGTTAAGATTTTCAATAAATATAAGGAAATATATATTTTTTCAACTTTGTGCAAAATGCAGTTTTAGGGCATAGGACATTTCTATGATATAGATTATAGATAGTAAAAAAACCAACAACAAGACTTTTATACATGAACATTGGATAAGAGATTTGTCTTAGACATAAAGACTAATTTTTAAAAATAATTTTTAAACGATTTTTCCAATAATATTTTTCAGGAGCGAGGCAGAGGTTGGGTAAATTTTAAATAAAGATATCAATTTATCAAAATCCATTAACGCGAAATATATTTAAAATTTTTTTTTTTTTTTTTTTAAGTTGAGGACGTGTTTTTTTTTCTTTCAATTTTTTACAAATTATGTTTTCTTTGTTGTTCATTGGCGTTAAAATGTTTCGGTTGGCCTATATTATATAGAGGGGAAAAACAAAATAACAAAACCCAATTATGTGAGAAACTCACATGCTTATATATCTAAACAGAGGGTCTTCTTTTAAAATAATGAATGTCTAATTTACAATCTCCTAACTATATATTACAAAGGCGTTAAAACTTGTCAATTAAAAAAAAAAATCAATTTTTTAAATTTTTAATTTTTTGTTTTGTTTTAAAGGATACAATGCATCAAAAATTGCTTTAGCAGATATATTCGTAATAGATTTTAGATGTTGAGATTTCGCAAAATAGCTGGAAATTAGCGCAATATACCTTTCCCTATCCACCCAGCAGCATCGGGTCATATATTCTGGTAATTAAAAAGAAGCTAATGTCACCACGTACCACTGAGTTCAATAGCAGCGCACAAAATAAAATTCCCGATAAACTGCAAAAGGTAAATATAACTAAATACAATGATGGGAATTTTTTGTACGGAATTTGAATCATTTTAAATGGGATAAATTACATCTGCTTTTATCCAAATGTACATAATCTTTAATGTGTAATTATTATTATTATTATAAATTAGTAATTAATTTAATAATATACATAAATAATTATTTAAAGTATGTATCTGAATTTTAGGGTTAAAATATTTTATAAAATGAGATTGACATTCTTACTATTATTTATGTATAACTATCATTAATTTGAAAGCAAATTTAATTTGTCTGTTAATGAATGAAGATATTGAGCTTACTTGAGAGGTTGGTCCTTTGTTACTAGATGATTCATTTTCCCATACTTAGCCCGAGTAAAAGATAACTAGCTAATAATAATGCTTGTTAAACAAATAGATAGTGAAACAAGATATGTTTGGGCTGGGACAGAAAAGACAGGACAACTCAACGGAAGTGTCGGAAAGATGCCTCCTTCGGCAGAAAATACAATACAGGAAGCGACAGCTAATTTAAACTGAAAACAGAAATAACAACACAGGTTTTCAAAAATCTCAATAATGTCAGAAGTGTGTAACCGGGATATCAGTTCACGGGAAGTCTTTTGTTTTCTAAACATCCTGCGGGATATCGGTATCCCGGGAGAGAAACCCTACAGTCGTACTTCAATGATCACGTGACTAAAAACACACAATCCCGCCCCCCACCCCCCCGGGAAAGGAAGAAAAGAAGATGCCCCCCCCCCCCGAGCAAAACTATGTCCAACAATAAATCAACTGGAACTGCTGGCACTGCCACACCCCCCCCCACACCCCGAAAAATCTGAAGTGGCCCCCCCCTCCCCCGAAAATCTGAAGAGCCCCTCCGGGGGAAAATTTCTGAGAGAAACACTGCTTTGATTCATTCGCACGTCTCTGCTACTATGATTCAATCTCACTGTCACAGCTTGTCTCTCTACACTGTCCAAGTCGGTCTCTCAACTTCACTGCTCTATATACCCTCCGATTGTAATCTCTCTCCCCCTCTCTCCCTCACTCTCTCCCTCTCTCTCTCTGCTCTCCGACCAAGTTCTCCCCTTTGACTGTCCTCTATTGGTATCCGACCGAGTTCTCCCCTTTGACTGTCCTCTATTGCTATCCGACCGAGTTCTCCCCTTTCGCTGTCCTCTATTGCTATCCGACCGAGTTCTCCCCTTTGACTGTCCTTTATTATTGATATCGGGCTGATGTCTTATTTTAGTTCCATCTAACGTTTAACATTTTATAGTTGTATTTCCATTCAGTGAAACTTTCAGACATTTCCCCTCCCCTCCCCTAAAGGCGGGGGAAAGGGGTGGGGAGAGAGATTTTTTCAGATTTGGGGGGGGGGGGGGGGTCACTTATTCTTTATATGGAGGTGCGGCACTTTCGAACAACTGCAGAGTTTGTATATTGAAAGAGAAAGCGGCATGGGCAGCCACTAGGCAGTGTATATATCGGCATTAAAATTAGCTAACATTTTCATCGGACATTAGGGCGGAACTCAAAGGGGGTGAATCTTGATCGGTGGAGGTGTTTAGGGGGAAGCTTCTCCAGAATCATTTCTAAACCAAGAGGTGCATTTTTGAGCATACTTGAATTCAATGTTTCTATTATACTTTTTGAACGGGGTAAGGAAATTTTTAAGCTGCTGGGGGAGGCATTATGGCACTCGGTGCCATACATTAACTGAATTCAATCCAGTTGTGGCGTGCCCTAGAGTAATCGTCTGGCATAAGCTTATGTTCAACCCCATACTGTAACATTGATCAGCGTGAGGGAAGCGGGGTGCAATAAATGAGGGTGCTGAAGACAGTTGGGCACATTAAAAATGCAGGTGGCATTTTGGCGCATACTCGAATTGAGTGTTTTTTAAAGACAGTTTTGAGCTGTTGCTTCAAATTTTCGGGTGGGAAGCGCCAAAATTAGCAATAACAATGATCAAAGATATCTCTAGCCCCGCATCTGGAGAACATGAAATAAATTCATCACAGTTGTGTCGCTCTAAAGGGTATACTTTTGCTCTAGGTTATTCTCGCCCCTTAAATCTTTATAGAACCCAGAAAACGTGTTGATACATTAAAAATACAAGGATGCATTTAAGCACGTATCTGAATTTCGTGTTGAAACATCCTACACTTAAATGGCAAACAGCGGAAGGGATAATAGTTAAAAAAATTTAGGTGTCACTTAACCTTAGAACCATCATGTGAGCCCAGCAACCATTGGGACAGCGGTGGGGCCCGCATATGTTATGGGCTTAAATGTGTGATGATCTTTTCTTAACATCATCTTTCAATGCATGGTGGGGGGGGGGGGGATAAAACCGAAAAGTGGCAGGGGGCCTCGAGAAGTCGAGTGACGGCTCTGCTTGACCGGCTTCTGTTATGCAAATATTGTTTGAATCATTTTTAAAACAAATCCAAAGAATTTTGTTTAACTTGACGATTTTTTCAATGCATGGTGGGGGGGGGGGGATAAAACCGAAAAGTGGCAGGGGGCCTCGAGAAGGCGGGGGACGGCTCTGCTTGACCTGCTTCTGTTATGCAAATATTGTTTGAATCATTTTTAAAACAAATCCACAGAATTTTGTTTAACTTGACGATTTGGGAACAATAATTTTGTCTAAAACTTGTACCAAAAATGGAATTGGAATGATAATACATATTTTAATTTTTTTTTTTTAAAGCCGTGGAAATAGGCGGGACAGTTTATTCAATTATTTTTTAAAAACATTCTGATATTAAAATGACAAAAGCAGTTGCGAATTTAATAAATATAGGAAAAGTGTTGTTTTTTTGTTTAGCTCTGTCATGAAGGAAACTTTGTTTCAAAAGTGGCACATATAAAGAAAACAAACACTTTCGATTTAATCGTAATTGATAAGACGTGCACTTTTACACGTTAAGTTCTTTTTAAAATATATACGTATTTATTTTGTTAAGTTGTCTTGTTATCGGGCTCAACATTCATAGAGTCGAGCACATTTAAAATTATGCTCATAGCAATATTTTGTAAAGCCTCACGTCATCATACAATTTAAAATGAACACCTATCTCTACTTTAAAAGTGATGCTTTTATGCTCTACTTTAAAAGTGATGCTTTTATGATGAAATAAAAAATTGAACATTGATTGCACTTGTTTGATACTTGGCGAAAGCTATTATTAAAATTGTAGAGCTTTTATATTGATGTAAAGTTTTTTTTTAAATACAGTGTTATTCGAGTCTTTAAACCTGTGAAGTTGCAAAAACTAAATGAATTAAAATATACCAACGCATGCCAACAACGCGAAGTAAGACTTCGGCTTACGACCAGGAGCGACCAGAACGATATTTAGAATTGAATACTGTAAGCCTCTAACAAGTTAAGCCTTAAATATACGGATCATCAGATATATCGAGGATAGCGATATTTTATAGATTCCACTAATTGTTAGGGATGTCACATACGAGCTGTAGGATTGTTGGGATTTTTTTTTAAAGGAGTAAATAATTCTTCTCTTGTCAATAAAATAAAAAAAATTAACATTTAATTACTTAAAAATAGCAAAGAAGGAATAAAAAGAAATCAACTTTTAAAAATAAAAGACGTTCTGTTAAAAACAATTTAAACGCACTAAAAAGTAGAACATAATTGATAATCTCTTAAAATGCATTACGCAAAGGAAGTTTGTGCAGAAAATATTTTCAAAATTAATCAAAATAAAAACTGAAACTGCCTGGGTTAAGCATCAAAATGAGGGCGTGGACGAGGCATTTTAGTGACAAAGATACAACAGTTTCCAGTTTAGTATGAACTTACAGTATGTTATTGTTCGTCATTCGCATGCGAAGATGATCCAGGCAATTTGAGAGTAGCTTTAGCTGGAGCGGTATTTTATTTGGGGTGAAGGAGCGTTGCTTAATTCGTCTGCCTCATTCTTTCATCCCTGCCTATGTGTTACAATGGTAATAGGCCAGGATGCAGTAGATGACCAGCAGTGTATGTGTTTCACTGTGCTCTTTGTGCGATCTACGTGCGATGTCGGAATTTTCATCGCGTCAATATCATACCGCCTACGGGGCTCCACCTCCGGGTTTGATTTAAGAGTTTGCCTTCTTTTAGATAATTTCCCTTCCAACATTAATGAATCGCATCCACCAGGGATGCTGGTGATGTTTTGCTTTTGCTGGGGATTGAACTCGAGTCCACTAGCTTGGGATTGCCTCAGTTTAGACCACTCGGCCACCCAGCACTAAGAACTGAGGCCCAATAAAACGACGTGCACCGTTTGTGTACCAAGGAATCAAGATCAAAGAGGATTTTCTTTGTGTTACCGGATTAAGTTAAGCAGAGGGGTCAGGGCATTGGACACTACCACCTTTCTGTATAAACTGACCAAAATGAGCTGTCCACTTCACGATCAGAATCTTTCAAAATTATTGTCTTTTAAGCGTCCTACTCTATCAATCAGAATTATGGAAGACAACTAGCATCGACAAAATGGGAGCTCGAAATTACCCACACCATTAAATGCCTACATAAGGTACATATAATCTTCTGACCAAAGAAAACAGTTCAGTGAAGAGCCGATTCAGACCGACAATTATTGCGGAAAATGTACAGACATGATCACCTTTGCAGAAAGACAGGAAGCTCACTTCGAAGGCTTAACGGCCTTTGCTCCAGTTGAGAGATGAAAAGACAAAGGAGAAGAACTAACATGTCCCCCTCAGTTCGTAACCTTGGGTTGGCCAGAAGTAGAATAAATACAAAAATAAATAAATAATAATTGAATATGTATTCATCAAATGTATCCTTCAAATTCTCTAGACGGCCTATGCATCAGGCGTGGTAAAAGGCATAAGTAAGTATCATTTAGGCCAGGGGTGGCCAAACTTTTCAGCAGGCGGGCCAAATTTCAGAAATAATAGCTCCTGCCGGGCTACGCACCTAAATTCGTGAAGAGATGCGATTAGCTGTGTGGGACACCACCTTATAATCCTAAAAAAGAATAATCCAAGGCCTTGTGGATTTCGTCCTGCGAAGTGTACACCAGCGTCACATGGTGACGGACGGATGCAAGCAAACAAAAACTAATAATAATAAAGTGAAATATTACGAATTCCAAGTTTGATCAAGATCCATTAATCCTTTGAGATGCATACTCCGTACAAACAGACATACAGACATGTGTTTACTTGTACATAGTAGATACATATTATACCAGACAGATAAATGGATGGAAATTTAATCTTAATGAGAGATGTAACATATCATTGCGCCTTCGCGAGACCATGGAGTAGCAATTGACACTTCATTAAATGGCTAACTAGGCCGATTCTTGAACGGTGATTATTTCAGAAATTCCCCCCCCCCCCCGGGCCCTTCATATTTTTCGGGGGGGGGGGGGGGGAGGGGGGCAGGGCCAGCCAATGTTCCCTTTAAGCTGCGCGGCCGCGAAGCTATCTCACAGACGCCGCGCAGTAGTTTTGAGTAAATTTGCATGTAAGTGTGTGTTTGTGTTTGTGGGCTGAAAAATTTTGCACACAAAAAAATTGATGCTGTAAGACTTTGCACAAAACTGTATGATTTTGCACACGAACCAGCAAACCTTAGAGGGAACATTGGGCCAGCAGTGCCAGCTGATTTATTGTTGGAAATAGTTTTGCTGGGTGGGGGGGGCACTTGGCTTTCCCCGGGAGGGGGTAGGGCAACCCCCCCCCCTTGTATAGCTGAAAGAAACCCTGTTCTTGAATGACAGACTCTGCTGGACTTCTAATATGAAAACCTTGACTTCTGGTTTGACCTTCCGTAATGCTCTCTTTATTGCAAGGGCTTCGTTTCGCACATCTTCTGTCTGTTTCACTCCTTCGTACACCGCTGTTGGCCAGCTATAACGATGCACAGCGAACGGTAGTCTTTCTAGCAGTCATCAATCTGTTGTAGGTCGGTGTCAAGTCCAGGATACGTGGTTCTTACGCTCTATGTTGCGAGGTGAAGTGGTGGAGTCTTCCTTCTATTTACTTTCATTGCTTTACAAAAAAGCCCAGTGAAGTTTCGTCACCAGTGCAGCTACTTAGCCTGGGTGGTGTTGTGTGGAGACCAGATTTTTTCCCAAAGCAGCAGATCCCCATTCTCCACGCAGTCACCGGATCCAAGGGAATACAACTTGGCCCTAACTGCGTCGTATGAGTAGCTGAAATGACATCGGCTTCGGGACTCCATCTCCGGATTTTACAGTTTGGTTTTACACCCGTAGTCTTACCCTAGCTTCCAGTATGGCTTTTTATATATTTCTCATGATATTCATTCAAACCTTTCCCGTATTTCACCACACTCAAATTTGCGAGTCAGCCATCTTGATGCTTATCGAAAATTAATAATCTCTTATATATTTTGCTTCTGGTTCGCCCTGCTTCAGCACCCACCCCCCTCCCAAACCATTTCCACATGTTTTATATTTATAGTACTGAGTGAAAAAAAGGCTGTCACGCTGCTCTTTCCCGTATTTCACCACACACAAATTTGCGAGTCAGCCATCTTGATGCTTATCGAAAATTAATAATCTCTTATATATTTTGCTTCTGGTTCGCCCTGCTTCACCACCCCCCCCCCCCCCCAAACCATTTCCACATGTTTTATATTTATAGTACTGAGTGAAAAAAAGGCTGTCACGCTGCAAGCTTCATGCGTGAAATCTGAGCTCAGATAAAAAGAAAACGCGTTTTAAAAATTATGGTCAAATCTGAAAAAAAGTAACGAAACAAAACAAAGAACGTGTCGGCAGGAAGCCTTTGTCGGCGAACAAACAATTGGAAAAACAGAATTAATCCACTGGCTTCCAAATATCCTCTCGCATCAAGTACAAGTCTGCTAATCTATGCTGCAACCCGTTCACTGACCCTCACTTTCCTGTCTATCTCTCTGAACTGTTGCTTCCTTACATCCCCACAAGACAACTACGTTCTTCCATTGACAGTAGAACCCTCTCAATCCCAAGAACCAAAACTAAGACCTTCGGTGAACGCTCCTTCTACTTCCATGCGCCCACGTTCTGGAACCAGCTCCCCTTCCACATCCGTCATTGTGAAACCTCGTCCACTTTCAAAAAGTCCCTTAAAACCCATCTGTTTAGGTCCGCCTATGACCTGTGATGCACCCTCCTTGCCCTGCCTCATCTTCTGTCTCGGGTTGATCCTGTAGTATAGGCCAAAACGTGTCAAACGTTTCATAGCCATTTTAATTGTTTCTATAGTATAGTAGTTACTATCCTAGTGTCTCATTTTTTATTTTACTTAGTTTACATGTTTTTAATAATTGTAAAGCGCCTAGAGCTTTAAGGTAAGCGCAATATAAAAATGCCTAAATAAATAAATAAATAAATAAATTAAGATAAAAATTTAACAAATTAAATTTTTAAAAAAATGAACTCAGGTAAATAGGTTGATTTTTTTTTCCTTTAGGGAGAGGAGACATTTATTCGGTAATGTTCATGTTCATGTTCATGTTCCTCTGCCACACAGCGAGCTTCATGCGAACAACACCATCTCAATTCCAGGATTCCGGCAACTGTCTGTTCCTATCAGTGGGTTATTTCTTGACACAAAAGTTTGACACATGCAATGCACTCTCACTACGAAATAGGGCAGTAGATTTCGTGGCATATTATAGAAAATGAGAAGTTAACCCTTTTTTGTGTGTGTGTTGCACTTGGACCCACCGGATATTTACTCAAAATACCCGGACCCGGATGTAAAAAAAAACTGCATCCGGTTAAGCCCTAGTAATAAGTATTATAGAAGGCATATATCGCTTCTTTCCACCTGCTATTGCGAACTCTCAGCAGCAAAAAAAAAAAAAATATCCCATTAATGTCACTGAATCGACTTTTGGTGTGCTGTATCCTTTTACAAAACGACAGTTTTCCCAAGCGCTTCAAATGTATAATAAGGAAATGTTTAATCAGACTTTTCTTATTGTTATAGCCTGTGTGTTGACCGTATCACTTCTATCCCCCCCCCCATATCCACCCACTCCAACTTTTTGTTTTATATTGACGTCATCGATTAAATGTGAATATCTTTTCTGGTGGTCCCAACTCATTCCCTATAAATAAGCTGGCAGTTTTCCCAGCCCCGGAAGAGATTTTCGCCAGACTTTCTAGACACGAAACTTATGGGGCATAACATACTTATAGGAGCCTTACACGATTTTACTCTTTGTGTGTGTATATATTAATTAATATTTGAATCTTTAGAGGGTTATACTTTTCCCTAAATTGTGCTGTAAGTTAATATAGTTTTCATTTCTGTATATATGATTTTTTTAAATTTTTATATACAATTTAAAGTATAATTGAATTGAATATTGCTATTTATCACTAGTTTTTGTATAGTTTTTCTTTGTATCCTGGTTGTCAGTCCTTTGTTACACATTTTTCATCTAAACGAGCCAAATCGTCAAACATAATAATATTCAATTTGCGAAATCATATAACGGGACGAGACACTATTAATAAAAGATTGTCTATGCATACATTGTTACGTTTCTAGCATCATTGGGTTTTGCTAGACGTTTTCCTCTATACAATATGGACATACCTAACTTTTCATGCCCTTGGTCTAACTTTTCATGCCCTTGGTCTAACTTTTCATGCCCTTGGTCTAACTTTTTATGCCCTTGGTCTAACTTTTCATGNCTAACTTTTCCTGCCCTTGGTCTAACTTTTCATGCCCTTGGTCTAACTTTTCATGCCCTTGGTCTAACTTTTCATGCCATTGGTCTAACTTTTTATGCTCTTGGGCCAACTTTTTCATGCCCTTGGTCTAACTTTTCCTGCCCTTGGTCTAACTTTTCATGCCCTTGGTCTAACTTTTCATGCCCTTGGTCTAACTTTTCATGCCCTTGGTCTAACTTTTTATGCTCTTGGTCTAACTTTTTCATGCCCTTGGTATAAAATTTCATGCCATTGGTCTAACTTTTTATGCCCTTGGTCAAACTTTTCATGCCCTTGGTTAAGTTTTTATGCCCTTGGTCTAACTTTTCATGCCCTTGGTGTAACGTTTCATGTCCTTGGTCTAAATTTTCATGCCCTTGGTCTAACTTTTTATGCCCTTGGACTAACTTTTCATGTCCTTGGTTTAACTTTTCATGCCTTTAGTCTAACTTTTCATGCCCTCGGACTACTACTAAAAGAAAATTCCTAAACATTTGAAAAACGCTTCCTTAGATTTAAAATATAAATAAATCTATGAACCAGTATAAATGTTAAATACCTGTAACATTAAGTGACTTGATACATTAGTATTTTCATTTAGAAAAAAATTTAACCCCGCATTGCCCCTTAGTTTTCTTTTCGGAAGAGCGTTAATAATTTTCACGTCTGTAAAATAATTTATATTTAGTTATTGTTATCCAAATAAATATGGTCCACACTGTTGATTTTTTTGCATTTTAAATATATTTTCACGAATTGTTCTCCATACATTTTTTAATATAAACATATTGTTATTGACATAAACATGTGCCCGCCATTTATCCTCGCACGTACAACTGTAGAAGAAATACGATTTCCTTAGTTTCAACGATAATCGAATCCAATATTTCCACCCTTCCAACTTTATTGAGTTTTGAGGAATGGGTCCTCTGATGGACATGTGTCCCAAATGAGTCAACGCCTTTGAAGTGCGTTGTACGAAATTACTGTTGCCCGTATTCATTTATTTTGATAGGAAATCTAAAACCCTGTTCCTCACTGTATTATTTAAAACCCTGTTCCTCACTGTATTATCTAAACCCCTGTTCCTCACTGTATTATCTAAAACCCTGTTCCTCTCTGTATTATCTAAAACCCTGTTTCTCACTGTATTATCTAAACCCTGTTCCTCACTGTATTATCTAAAACCCTGTTCCTCACTGTATTATCTAAAACCCTGTTCCTAACTGTATATCTAAAACCCTGTTCCTCACTGTATTATCTAAAACCCTGTTCCTCACTGCAATATCTAAAACCCTGTTCCTCACTGTATTATCTAAAACCCTGTTCCTCACTGTATTATCTAAAACCCTGTTCCTCACTGCATTATTTAAAACCCTGTTCCTCACTGTATTATCTAAAACCGTGTTCCTCACTGCAATATCTAAAACCCTGTTCCTCACTGTATTATCTAAAACCTTGTTCCTCACTGTATTATCTAAAACCCTGTTCCTCGCTGTATTATCTAAAACCCTGTTCCTCACCGTATTATCTAAAACCCTGTTCCTCACTGTATTATCTAAAACCCTGTTCCTCACTGTATTATCTAAAACCCTGTTCCTCGCTGTATTATCTAAAACCCTGTTCCTCACCGTATTATCTAAAACCCTGTTCCTCACTGTATTATCTAAAACCCTGTTCCTCACCGTATTATCTAAAACCCTGTTCCTCGCTGTATTATCTAAAACCCTGTTCCTCACTGTATTATCTAAAGCCCTGTTCCTCACTGTATTATCTAAAACCCTGTTCCTCACTGTATTATCTAAAACCCTGTTCCTCACTGTATTATCTAAAACCCTGTTCCTCACTGTATTATCTAAAACCCTGTTCCTCACTGTATTATCTAAAACCCTGTTCCTCACTGTATTATCTAAAACCCTGTTCCTCACTGTATTATCTAAAACCCTGTTCCTCACTGTATTATCTAAAACCCTGTTCCTCACTGTATTATCTAAAACCCTGTTCCTCACTGTATTATCTAAAACCCTGTTCCTCACTGTATTATCTAAAACCCTGTTCCTCACTGTATTATCTAAAACCCTGTTCCTCACTGTATTATCTAAAACCCTGTTCCTCACTGTATTATCTAAAACCCTGTTCCTCACTGTATTATCTAAAACCCTGTTCCTCACTGTATTATCTAAAACCCTGTTCCTCACTGTATTATCTAAAACCCTGTTCCTCACTGTATTATCTAAAACCCTGTTCCTCACTGTATTATCTAAAACCCTGTTCCTCACTGTATTATCTAAAACCCTGTTCCTCACTGTATTATCTAAAACCCTGTTCCTCACTGTATTATCTAAAACCCTGTTCCTCACTGTATTATCTAAAACCCTGTTCCTCATTGTATTATCAGCGGACATTTGTGCCACATAAAAATCTAGACTTCATCTTCCCTCCCTCTGAAATTTGGTTTGAAGTAGACAGTTCAATACATTATTTCATTCGATTTAAATTTATCTACAAACCAATGTTCGATACAGCTATAATTCATCAGATGCACCCCCCCCCTTTCCATTTATTGGCTTATCTCATGCTGTCTGGGGAAAAAAGAAGAAAATCGCAACCTATTACCACAGCCAAATATTTTAAGATAAACATTAATAAAAGCACCCCATGGATGGTAACCCCCCCCCCTCGTGACGCCATAGTGCACATTGCACAACCCTGCATGAACTACATTAATATACCAATGTCCCACCCCCTTATGCACCGCAGATTTATTAAACCAATATTTATAGCCCGACAAACAATTAATAGGTGCATTACGCGAAATTTCCATCTGCTAGAGTTATGTGACCAAGACACACACTCAAATAACGCACTTTATGAGAATATCAATTAGTGCGCCCCCACCCCCGCGTCCGCAACCACACACTTTTGTTCACGCTCCTGAACTAGATTAATATTTTCATGTCACACCCCCTTTTTATTCCGCAGATTTATAACACCATATTTCAATTGAGACTGTTTCCGTAAAAGAAAAGAAAATATTACGCACCAAAAGCATTAGCCGTACTTCTAAGAAAATCATTCAGCGCAGCTATCGGGGATTTTTTGGAGAAAAATGATTGCCACCTGGCAATGCTAGTGACAGTGCTACATAGAGAGTTTGTGACCTGCAAAAACATCCTTAATAATCTTTTCTTTAAAAGTATCTTTGAAAACACACGGACAACTTTCTATTCATTAATACTGACTTGAAAGCGCTCCGTTCTGAATAAAGACTTGTTCAAAATGCGCACACCAAAAATAACTTATCCTGAACCATGGGTGCCCGCAGGTAGGGGCAAGGTGGGGCACTTGCCCCCCCCCCCCCGGGTTGATATGATAAAAATTTTTTTTTACAAAAATAGAAAAAAAATGTATTAAAATAAAGAAAAAATAAAAAATAAAATAACTTATCCTGAACCATGGGTGCCCGCAGGTAGGGGCAAGGTGGGGCACTTGCCCCCCCCCCCCTGGATTGATATGATAAAAATTTTTTTTTACAAAAATAGACAAAAAATGTATTAAAGTAAAGAGAAAATAAAGAGAAAGTAACTAAGCTGATGTCCTGTCCGTTCGTTCACCATAAAAATACGCTACAGTAAACTAAAACTATTTTAAAACATTACTAAAAAATGTTTGCCCCTCCCCCCCTGGAAAGTTAATCGATTTTTTTTGCCCCGCCCTAGAAAGTTTTCTGAGGGCGCCCCATGTCCTGAACGATCTTAATTGTTATAGGGCGAAATTTTCAAATAATTTGAAAATATTTTTAAAACTCTCTACTCCATACGTTTCACTATTATTTTTACTCTTTATTTCACACATTTCACTAATTTTTTTACTCTTTGCTCCATAAATTTCACTATTTCTTTACTCTTTACTCCATAAATTGTAATATTTTTCTTTACAATTACAGCTTTGGGATAAGCTGATTTTGACCAAACTTTCCGAGAATTACGTGTAGATCAGGTGGTATAATCATTTCAAATTTGGTTGTCATCCATTGTTTGATTCTCTAGTTACAAAAGTAACACATTAAAATGCACACAAACAGACAAACAAACATGGTCACACGGAGCTTTATATTATAGTTGATGATCACGCTCTGTCCATGTCAAGATACTCGCCCTTGGTTTATAATTTCGAATATACAACCCCATTTCCTGACAGATGCCCCCCTCCCCCCACCCTATATCCTACATGATGAGTATGTGTCCGGCAACTAATACATGACAGACCCAAATATTGGCCAGACCCTCATCACATCAACACATTAGTTCGCTGAACTACTCTCTCTCTCTCTCATCCGACATCAGTGTTACAGGTTCAACACACCAAAACACTGCGCAGTAATAAATCCAGTTGAGTCTTTTGATGCATCGACCAACTAATGTCAAGAAGAAAACTCAGATTAATTCATATCGGTACTTGAACGAATATTTTATTCCAATCATAACTAGAAGGAATGTTTCAATAAACAATAACAGCCCTAAATCCTAAAAAAAAAAAATAATTAAATTTTTTTTGTAATGCAACCATTACTATATGGGTGTTGTTGATGCCAAATGTTGAGAACATCACGCTTCCTCGTCGTGATCGTGTACACTAAAAAATTTCTTCAAGTTTAACAACTCCCAATTCCTCACCCCCCCCACACGCCCCTCCCCCCCCCCCCCCCCCCCCCCCCCCCCCCCCCCGTTCCATCAGGGCTGACCTGAATGATGTATACATCACAGGACGGTGGGGAGGGGGATCTAAACAACCATTTCTCACCATCGTGTATGGTGCGGACTATTTTGGGACATTTCTTGGAACTCCTACCAGCGGTCCAGCTCACCTTTGTACCGAGGGCTGCCCTCTCACTCTGACCTCTCCTGATTTGTAAAAAAAAGGAGGAAATGGGTTTGGGGGCCCGCCTACCCGTCCATGATTATAAATATCGTTTATTGTGAACAAAACAATTCCTTGGTTTGTGCGTCTTTTGTGGACAACTGCGTGTAAATATGGAATTAGAAAAGTACATTATGAATGCTTAGGTCAAGGTCGGTCCATTTTTTTTTCGCAGCACATTTCGAGATTCGGAATCCTTGTCCTCAAAACCTCAGTGGTTCTTACGTTTCATTGACCCGGGGGACCTATGCTCCTTCTATTTCTTTTCGAGATTCTCTCTGTTTAACGATGGCGATGTAATTGCCTTAAAATGGATGCACGCCAATCTACAACAAGAATATCTGCAAACAACATTGGGGGAAAAGCTTAAAAGGGGGAGGGGGGAGGAGGAGGCGTTATAGGGTTTCCGGACTCAACTTTGAGAACAGCTGTTCTACTTTAATGATGATGAAAATAAGCTTCCTCGATCATTTGATCTGTTTATGTCTGAAAAGATGTTGTTGACAGTGATGAAAGGAACTATGGCGATGTTGTTGACAGTGATGAAAGGAACTATGGCGATGTTGTTGACAGTGATAAAAGGAACTATGGCGATGTTGATGGCCATGATGAAAGGAACTATGGCGATATTGATGGCGGTGATGAAAGGAACTATGGCGATTTTGATGGCAGTGATGAAAGGGATTGATCCCTTAGCACCATTGGTAAGTTAATGGATCCCTTAGCACCATAGGTAAGTTGATGGATCCCGTAGCACCATTGGTAAGTTGATGGATCCCTTAGCACCATTGGTAAGTTAATGGATCCCTTAGCACCATAGGTAAGTTGATGGATCCCTTAGCACCAGTGGTAAGTTGATGTATCTCTTAGCACCAAAGGTAAGTTGATGGATCCCTTAGCACCATTGGTAAGTTAATGGATCCCTTAGCACCATAGGTAAGTTGATGGATCCCCTAGCACCAGTGGTAAGTTGATGTATCTCTTAGCACCATAGGTAAGTTGATGGATCCCGTAGCACCAGTGGTAAGTTGAAGGATCCCTTGGCCCCCACTAGTAAGATGGTTGGCCGTTGATACCTCTTTGAGGGTATGGTGGACTTATTTGACACAATTGGTAGTTCGATTGAGCCTTGATGGACCCCTGGTTATTGGATGGTGCCATGGAGCCCCCCACCCCTTTCCCCCACACAGTGTTTTATTCTGGTGAAGGCATGAAATCCACCCTTTTTGTCGAGTGGAGTCACGGACACTTATGTTTGAGTCTAGTAAAGCCATGAAACCATAATGTGTTTAGGCTTGTGAAGTCATGAAACCATAATGTGTTTAGGCTTGTGAAGTCATGCCACCATAATGTGTTTAGGCTTGTGAAGTCATGAAACCATAATGTGTTTAGGCTTGTGAAGTCATGCATTGAAAATTTTTCTTGCTGGTAAAACCACAAACCACAATTCTCTGGTTAATTAAAACCATTGCTAACAGTCCCTCATTTCTCCCATTAACTTTGCTATGGATTCAATGGTCACTGCCAACACCATCAGCTATTGGTGACTCTTATTATTCTATGTCATATCCTATTTTTCAGTCTGTGGTTGTGGCCTAGTGGTTAGACCACTAAGAGTGGTTATAAGTTGTTCTATTTTATCGAGGTCTAGGGATTAGCCGCTGAGACTGGCTATTGGCTTATTCTGTTTTGTTGAAGAAATCAGTTACAGCGTGTCCATTTTCAACCCAAAAACTTTATAAAAAAAATACCTTTGTGTCCCTCTGTGTACCTCTAAATCAGGGGTCTACAACTCAAATAATCCGGGGGCCGCAGGTGGTTTGAGTTTGAGTGAGACTGGGCCGCAATAAGTATTCCACACAAACAGCGATTACAAAGTCATTAAAGTACAACTGTTACAATCTGCTCAAACTTTATTAATAATAAATAAAAACATTAAAGGTTCTCAAGAACTAGGCTTCGCTTTCTTCCTCCTGGTCCTTGTTGCCAGAGATCTGGCAGAACTTCTTCTTACACAGCTCAGCAACGTTTGGCTTGAGTAATGAAGCAACTGAGACCCTCAGTATAGCTTGAAGATGCTCATCAGTAAGTTGGGCCCTGAACTTTGACTTAAAATTGTTAAAGTTCATAGTGGAAAAGAGCTTTTCACACAGATAGGTACTCCCAAAAAAGGCACATAATCCGCTTGAACAACCTGTAAATCTAAGTGAAGGTGGAGGGCAATGCTCTCATCAATTATCCATGCTTGTCTGTTTTTCCATTCACCTCCCTGAATCTAGAATAGCCCTGAAAATCAATTAGCTCCATTTGAAGAGCATGTAGAGATTTAGAGTTTTTTTTTTTTTTTTTGGGGGGGGGGGGGTGCATCTTCCAAATTGAAGGAGAAATGGTCAGCAAAACGTTGAAAAGTGGCTCAGTCTGTTTGGAAGTCTAAAACCACACAACATGTGATCAAATTCTTCCTGTAGCTTTGCAATGGCATCAGTATACTTACTACTGAAGGGTGTGCCTGTGTCCACGAGTACTTTCCATGTTGGGAAATGGCAGAGATCTCTAGAAATAATAACCCAAGTTATGTGCAGAATGTCCTGACATTGTCATAGGCAACACTGACAAGCTACCGCTGGTCTTATAACTTCTTGTTGAGTACATTCAGCTCCTGTGTAATGTCAACAAGAGAAGACAAGTCCATGAGCCATTTGAGATCATTTAGTACAGGAACAACCACCCCATCCTTCTCCATTATGGCTTTGAAGACTAAAACGTGTTCAAACAGTAGGCAGGGGCAGGCAATTTGTATGAATTATTGATGTGATGGAAGATGCTATTGTAGGGAGAATGAGTTTTGAATTTATTTGGAAGAAAAGGCCTGTTGTGATTAGCCCTATTTTGAAAGTGGCCAAGTTGGCAGGCTCGGAATTTCCCTCACTCGTAAGCACTAGCGGCAATTTTAATAGGGATTCTTTGAACTGTGTCAGGTTGCTACGATGTAAACAATTATGGCTGTTCATTACCCACTACCTGACTTTTTAAAATTCTCTCAAAATCGCACTTTGGCCATGTTTGTCTCATGAAATGCTATAAAATAAAAACATTTAGTCCGATTATTTACAACGGGTTTTTACAATTATTATAATCAACGTCCAAACCTATACAAACATAATCAAAATCAGAATTAGACTTGTCGGTGAGATTCTATCGAAATTTTCGTGGAGCTTCACATTGTAGATATGAGAATGGGGAAAACGCGCGGGTGTATTAACACTAAACTTTGCTGTCATGTAGCGGGCTGCAAAATATCGTCTTGCGGCTAATGGCCCGCGGCCCGCGAGTTTGAGACCCCTGCTCTAAATATATTTTTAAAAAAATCAATTACTCAATTCTTTTACTTTCTTTAAGATTATGCTATTAATAACTCGATAAAACATGTCTGAAATATCCAACAGTGAGTTCAGTATTCGTTGGAATGTGATTGAATTTTCTTTGCACCCATAAACGGTTCTTATTTCCTATGCCTTCATATATTCCCCCCCCCCCACCCCTTAAACTGCTCAACCTAAATTTATTCCCAAAGCCAAACAACATTTTTCTTCTCATCCATTTTTTTTAAAAATGTTTTTTCCCCCCAATACAGAGACGTTAGAAAAAAAAATGTATGATGATCACGCAGCCACTGCATGCGCGCAGACTTTTGGAGTGCTTCGTGTAAAAAGAAAATTTAAAAAAAAATTGGGTTGGTTGGGGGGGCTGAGGTGGGCTAGAACAGTTGTTTGTTTGGCGAGCCCCGGCCTTGACTCGGTAGCCCTGAATGGAACAGCTGTTGGAGTGTGAGCGTGTGGGTTAGACAGTGAGCTAAAAACAGACTGGAGAGTGAGAGACGGCGAGTAGCAGACCGGAGAGGTGGTAAAAATCTGGAGAGTAGCCTCACAAAACAGCTGATTCCATTAGCTTCGTTTAGCAAAAAAAAAAAGTGGCCTTCTGGCAATCGATGTTTGTTTTATATGAAGCTGAGGCGCAAGAAATGTTGGTTTTTCAATATCTTCAAACTAAAATTCCCTTTTTGCGAGCACCTAGACACTAAATTATATGCCATTCAAATCTAAATTCGACACCATATTATTATGTCATCCATGAACAGAGAATCTCAATGGATGCCAATTGGCTTGTTTCCTGCGATAGATTTCAATACCGTTTAAAAACACTTCTGTCAGAAATAACAACAACAAAAAAACACTTTTAAAGATGATATATTTGGTGGTTATGAAACCAATGATTATATTCGATGATTATGAAGCCAATGATTAGATTCGATGATTATGAAGCCAATGATTAAAGTCGATTATATATTGACGCTAATGGTTATATTAGGTGATCATGAAGCTACTGATTATATTCGGTGATTATGAAGCTAATGATTAGATTTCTTCAGACGTTGGCACAATTCTAGAAGGGAATTAACGTAAATATGTCCTGTTGACTCGGGCCAAATGATATCCATCACCCCGCCCGGCCTCCAAAATCTGTGCCAACCCATACATAAGGAACATACTCTTTTAAAAGCCTCCTCGTTACGTCACATGTAAGTTATTTCAGTGGAATAGCCGCTTAAAGTTTTTCATTTTTTTTTTAAATTCTCATAAAATTGCGAGGCTGACCTCTATGTTCTTAAAAGAGATTTTTGAATAATTTTTGTGCATCTGTAGGTCACAAATTAACATCAGGTCTAATCGCAAGAATACAACCCTATTTCTAAGTGTTCACACTTCATTCCGGTACGAGTCCAGGTTGACCAATACGGGTAATCGTTCCTGCTTCCTGGTGCATACAGCGCCACACAAAAATATACCAAACATATTAATGATTCAGATCTCGTCCTTGGACCAGTTTCCCCCCCCCCCTTTTTTTTTTATTTTTATTTTTTTTGACTCAGCCTTGCCATGCGTACATGTCAGAATTTGTGTCAAGTCAGTGAATTCAGGCAGGTCGTCCCCGCCTACTTCATTCTTTTACTAGGTATCTGTGGGGGTCAAGGTCACCGCTTCCCGTTATAGTTTTTCATTTTCATACATTTTCATACAAAAAAAAATATTTAAAAAAAATAATTCTGTTCACATATCTCATTGGTTCTCAACCTTCCTGATGCCGCGACCATTTAACACAGTTTCTCATGTCGTGGCGACCCAAAGCCTTACAATTATTTTCGTTGCTACTACATAGCTGTAAGTATATGTGTTGTCAGATGGCGTTAGGTGATCCCTGAGAAAGGGTCGTGCGAACCCGAAATGGGTCACGACCCACAGGTTGAGAACCGCTGACATATCTGGTTGCATAAACACAAGGTCGTTTAAGTTGTCAAATATATCACTGTGTATACTGTTGAATGCTTATTGGTTTTAAAACATTTTTTCATCATTTAAAAAAAAATATATTAAATTTTAATTCACGTAAAGTTATATTTGAATTATTACTTATATTTTCGTTGTTGTAAATTTCTTTTGAAATTTTGGTCGTCAAATCCTTGGTATTTTTAAGTAAATACGCTAGTTATGATTTTATAAATTACACGGGCTCTCAACCTTCATTTGCGCCATGGACCCAGTTGGGAGTCTGGTAAAACCTTGAATTTTGGGGGTGATAAATTTTCAGAGATATTTACAAACCAATGCGTGATGTCACTACAAGGAAGGATATTAAAATTTAAAGGAAATTCACATTAAATAAGGGATCTTGAACAGTGAACGGGTGCCGTAAGAATGAAAGAAATATCTGACCCATCAGTGACCCCGATTCAGCCCACGTTGTCCGAACTCGCGTCACAGTCCTCACTCGCTTCTCCTTCGCCTGACTGACTGACTGACCGATTGACCGACTAACCCATTATCTCCGATTTCGGTGAAATGACGCGTGTCGACCGACCTGCACTGTAATGCAGCATCATTTCGGTGACACAGTATTATGTGAGCAGTCGGATGGGCTCAGTGAAATAAGGTGACGCGACACAGCATGTCGTGATCAGTCAGATGGGCTCAGTGAAATAAGGTTACCCAACAGAGTCCAGCTCCAACATCCGGGATTAGACGTAACAAGGTGTTGATGTTGGTTGCACTATAAGATGTACAAAATATTGATGTTGAACAATGTTGATGGAGTCTGGTGGGTGTCGGTAAGCGACTATTAAATCGGTGGAGTAGCTAGAGTTTGTGACGCCCTGGAGGATGGACCGCACCCTCTTTCCTTACTCCTGGGTTTCAAAGATATGCCGCTGAAAAGATTCTGGCAGATGACGTCACACAGGGGGGAGGGGGGTCGTTTGGGGGAGTGGGGGGGTGATGATGACCGACTCAGACGTCCGACCAAGGTCCAGGGGAAATAATCTGTTTCGAGCTCCAAGCACCGGTTACCAGGGGAAATAGTCTGTTTCGAACTCCCAGCAATATTTTTAATCTGTTACCAGGGAAATAGTCTGAGTTTTTACAGCAGACTGAATTGATAAACTTTAAACAGCGGTACAATTTAAAAAAAAATAATAATAATAAAATTGTAAAAATTACTTATATAATCTCAACTTTTATAATTTAAAAAAAAAATATATTTTTACAAGAGACAAATGAAGCAACTTAGAGAGACATTCCACTCTATTTACATCACGTCTGACACGCTTATGACTTCTGAGCAATGTTCAAAGACCCTTCTTTATGTGCCTAATAGGCTACTCTATACACCTGCCCTCCGCCTCCCGCCGCCCTCCACACCCCCCTCCCCCGGTTTCTTTTTCTTTACCCCTTCATGCATGTAAGGTACTTGTAAAGGTCTCATTTTCTTTACTTCTACCTGTTTGTAAGGTAAATTTTAAGCTTCTTTTTTTCTTGACTTCTTAATGATGGTAAGGCTCTTGTGTAAACCTCCGTCTTCTTGACTTCTTCATGTTTGTGGGGTAATTGGGCGCCAAAACAACTCTTCAGATGTCACATAATGATCATTGAAAGCGTCTCGGATACAATGAATTCTGACGGGTGTGAATGAGTTACTTCCGGATCTTCGTTAAAAACAATACGAAAACGAAAGAAACCGAAAGACATTTCACGATTACCATTCCTAATCCATCCAAACAGTTACGACTCCGACTCAGCGACTCCAGCGTCGTATCCTTGACCTTTACATCATCGATTTATGACCATATGTATAGATCTGTATGTCGGATTAACTCTTTTGTAGAATTTTATAAAAAATTTATTATATAAATTTTAAAAAGGCATTGAAACTTTACGTTTGAACTCATTACACCTGATACGTCTGAAGTTCTCAAGGCCAAGGTTGTGAACACAAGTCTGCCATTTAATGATCATCAAACTTTCTTTGAATTTTTTTTGGAAAGCAAACACTGAGCGAAAAACGAAATAAAATATAAAAAAAATTGAGCGAACTTTGTGTACCAAGAAGAGAGGTTCCATTTTCTAGCGAAACCATTTGTCTAAGGGGCTAAGGCATTCTGAAATGGTTTCCCGATCTAAATATATTCGTTAAACGTCGTGTGCGCTGAACAGTAAAATGGGTTAACAGTTATTCTCTAGGAAACTGGCTGCCAGTAAAATACCACAATAAAGCTGCATCCTACCATGAAGACTTTTACAGTACCCCACCGTTACATATTAAACTACCTCATTACTGTGTCTTTATGATAATTTATTGTAAATTTATGGTACGATACAGAAAATTTACTGTAAGTGACCGTAGTTTTAGTGGGGTTTTTTATATAAGAAAGTAATTTTACTATAGGTGCCATATTTTAATAGTTTGGAATGTATTTTTACTGTATTGCGCCGCCTACTTAAGTTAAGGTACTCTAGTTCTTACTATTACCGTATTAAAAGAAAAACTGTCTTTAAAATTACAAATGAATATATAATGGCAACTTGATTTATTTACTTTAACACTAGCTCATTTTAATACAAATAAGAGATAAGATAAGATTCTTGTACTGATCCAAAAAAATGGAAATGTTTTTTTATTGCATTATATATTTTCAGCACAAAAATAAAACAATTTGAACACAAGACATTTATAATAAATTATTTCAAACAGCCATTCAGTGAGTTCTCTTAGCAAAATCGGGGACTTATTAGTTCTCATTCAGATGTGTGACTTCAGAGGAAGCACGCCGGTAATTCGTACAGATTGGGGAACAAAATAATTTTTATATCGGTCAGTCCTCGCCCTGATGGAAAGAATTCGTCCCCAACGGCCCGATCCTAAGTATCTAGGATGAAGAGGGCGGGATGTATCATCCAAAATGTGTTTAGTTTTGCAAAAACATCTTTCTTCAAATAGTTCTTCAAGAGAAGGATGTTTAGTTTGTGTTATGTGTCTAGCTTTCTTGATTAGTCAGTTTATGCGGTGTTTAATATCAGACGTTGAATTTCCACACCAGCACGTAATACTGAAATTAAGCAGGCTTCCAATAGTTACACTGTAGAATAAGTTAACGACTTTTTTGTTTACGCCAAAATTGTACAGTTTTTTGAGGTAGAACAGTCTTTGGTTTAATTTCTTATACAGGCTTTGGCCGTGCTCATGCCATGTTAGCTTATTATTAATGGTGACACCTAAGTACTTGTATGCCTCCACTTTCTCCACATTTTGACTTTTTATGTTGAGATCTTTAATCAGGTGTTTTTCCCCTCTTGAAATCAACAACCAATTCTTTTGTTTTTGAGACATTCAACTGGAGAAAATTTTCATCGCACCAATTGATAAAGCTTGTTACTAAGTTACGGTTTAGGCCTTCTCCTTCGGATATTAAGCCAACAATCGTGGTATCATCAGCAAATTTTAAGATTGGAACGGTGTCGCTTGAGCTTTGAATATCATTTGTGTATATTGTATACAGTACAGGAGAGAGAACGCAGCCTTGTGGCGCCCCGGTGCTTTTTTCTCTGGTTAGAGATACTTGGTTATTTACTTTGACAAATTGTGGTCGATTTGTTAAACGAGGAAACTTTCTTTATCATAAGGTGTGGTTGGATAGTGTTAAATGCTGATGAGAAATCTAAGAAAAGCACTCTGGTATATGTTTTAGGACTGTCTAGGTGATGGTAAAGTCTCTCCAACAATAGTAAGATTGCGTCATCCGTACTTCTGGCAGGTTTGTAAGCAAATTGGTGGGGGTCAAGTTTTTGCTGTACTTCATTCAAAATCTCAAAAGCCGAATATAGACCGAAAGTTTAAAATGACTTTCGGCCAAAACCGAAAATATGCCGAAAGTTTAAAAATGGCTTTCGGTCGAAACCGAAAAAGGCCGAAAGTGAAAAATGACTTTCGGCCGAAACCGAAGCCAAAACCGAAAATGAAATATTTAGATATTTTGAAATTCGTTCCCGCATACATTCTGCATACATCGAAAATGATGGGGGAAAGTATTAATATTTACATTCTTTTCATAAAAAATGAGATAATCGTGAATATTAATAAAGAAGCATCTAATATATGGGTCTCAAAACTCGCGTTACAAACATTTTATTGCATTGCCCTCCACCTTCCCTGAAATTTTTAGGTTGTTCAAGCGGATCATGCGACTTTTTGTGTCGTGACCTATCTGTGTGAATAGCTCTTTTCCACTATGCACTTTAACAAGTCAAAGTCCAACAGTGAGTAGGTGCAAGAAAGTGAATCCGAGTTCATGAGAACACTGAATGTTTGTATTGTTATTTATAAAGGTTGAGCAGATTCTAACAGTTGAAATCGCTCTTTTTGGAATACTTGATGCGGCACAGTCTCGCTCAGACACTACCTCCTGCGGCCCCCCTTATGATTTGAGTTTGAGACCCTTGATCTAATGAATACTTTGGATTTTACCATTTTAATATTAATGTAATTTAAATTGCTTTACAATTGTTTAAAATTAGTTTGTTAGGACAAAATTTGGCAAAAATTGGGGGGCTGAAAAAGGGGGGGGGGGGAATTAATGAAAAGTAGACTCTTGAGTGCCTTTGCTTTTATAATATAATTAAAACTCAGAACATATACCTACAACAATTATTGTGGCTCTAATAGAGCCAATTGCCACCTAAATATATATTATTGAGGCTATAAAAATATCAACATAATGTTTCGCTGTTTTGGTAATACTATTGCTTTGTGTTTTCATTAATAGCTTGCAAGATATCACTGTATTAATATTCAACCTAAAAACAACACACTAGTCTTTCCGTGCTGATGACATAATTATTTCGTTAAAGATCATTTAGTTTGTTCTTAAAGATCGCTTAGTTTGTTCTTAAAGACCATTGATTTAGTTCTTAAATATAGTTTAGTTGTTCTTAAAGATCATTCAGTTTGTTCTTAAAGATCTTTTAGTTTGTTTTTATAAATCTTTCAGTTTGTTATTAAAAATCGTTTAGTTTGTTCTTAAAGATCGCTTCATTTGTAATTGAAGATCGCTTAGTTTTTATGTAAAGATCGCTTAGTTTGTTCTTAAAAATAAAGATCATTTCGTTCGGTCTTAAAAATCGTTTAGTTTGTTCGTTAAGATCGTTTAGTTTGTTATTAAAGATCGCTTAGCTTGTTTTAAAGATCGTTTAGTTTGTTCTAAAATGTCGGTTAGCTTGTTGTTAAATATCGTTTAGTTTGTTCTCAAATATCGCTTAATTTGTTCTTAAATGTCACTTAGTTTGTAGTTAAATATCGCTTTCGCTGAGTATTAAATTACCAAAAACCTGAGTCACTTTCGGCAGGATTGCCGAAAGTCTAAGTAAATTTTGGCCGAAACCGAAGAAAAACCGAAAGTTAACTTTTCTCTTTCGGCCGAAACCGAAATTAAGCCGAAAGATAACTTTTCAGTTTCGGCCGAAACCGAAACTTTGCCGAAAGTGATAAAATGGCCACTTTCGGCGCCGAAGCCGAAATTCGGTCGGTCTCTAATTTGCCTTTCCTTGTTCCGTGTATGGAAAATTTATGTTTGATCGGTTATCCATTTTTGAAATTCGTCAGACCGAGCAGTGTGTGCGCTGTTAGACCGAGCAGTGTGTGCGCTGTTAGACCGAGCAGTGTGTGCGCTGTTAGACCGAGCAGTGTGTGCGCTGTTAGACCGAGCAGTGTGTGCGCTGTTAGACCGAGCAGTGTGTGCGCTGTTAGACCGAGCAGTGTGTGCGCTGTTAGACCGAGCAGTGTGTGCGCTGTTAGACCGAGCAGTGTGTGCGCTGTTAGACCGAGCAGTGTGTGCGCTGTTAGACCGAGCAGTGTGTGCGCTGTTAGACCGAGCAGTGTGTGCGCTGTTAGACCGAGCAGTGTGTGCGCTGTTAGACCGAGCAGTGTGTGCGCTGTTAGACCGAGCAGTGTGTGCGCTGTTAGACCGAGCAGTGTGTGTTTTGTTAGACCGAGCAGTGTGTGCTCTGTAAATACACAATTTTTCAATTTGGTGTCACCCCCCTGAGATGGTGTCACCCGATGCGGTCCGCACCCCCCCCCCCTAGTGATGCGACTGGTTCAGGGGCGTCAAAAAAAAAGTGTGCGGGTGTGAGCCTTGGGGACTGCACAAATAAGGATTCTGAAAGTGCGTCACTTGTAGGCATGTTTTGTTAGATAGTCAGGCCCCCCTCGCCAAATTGTTTGATATGACATTTGAAACTTATCTTTATAAATAATTTGCATTAAAAATACTGGATTATTGAAAATGTGCAGCGGTCCAGAAAAATTGTGACCTCTGATATAGACTGAATTTTTTTTTATTACGTCATATCTAACATTCTCATTTTACCACAGGGTAAAATTCTGTGAAGTTCTATTTTCTCCCACGGCTTGCTGTGACGTAACTTTGACGAAGCATGGGTCGAACTGCTCGAATTCCCAATATGTGACCATTTGTTTTCATCTCGTCGTAACCCCTTGGCCGATATCCGTAGGTTACATCCATATCTGGTGATGTTATGTGACCTGTAACCCCGGCTTTGTCGGTTAAAGCTTGCGTCTCATCAGCTGATTTCAAGGTAAAAAAAAAATTATGAACAAATGGTTTTGTTATCTTGTGTGGCTATGTTGACCTCTGCGTACTGTGTGGTTGCGCTGACCTAAGTGAATGTGCTAGCCTATGTGAATGTGCTGTCGTGTGTGGCTATGCTGTCCTGTCTGATCGTGTCGTCTGATCTGTCCTATGTTAATGTGCTGTCCTGTGGGACCATGTTGTCATGTGTGACTGTGCTGTCCTGTGTGACTGATCTGTCCTATGTGACTGTACTTTCCTGTGTGACCGCGCTGTCCAGTTTGACCGTGCTGTCTTGTGTGACCATGCTGTCCTGTGTGACCATGATGTCCTGTGCGACCGTGCTGTCCTGTGTAACCATGATGTTCTGTGTGACCGTGCTGTCCTGTGTGACCGTGCTGTCCTGTGTGACTGTGCTGTCCTCTGCTACCGTGCTGTCCTGTGTGACAATGATGTCCTGTGTGACCATGATGTCCTGTGAGACCATAATGTCCTGTGTGCACGTGCTGTCCTGTGCAACCGTGCTGTCTTGTGTGACCATGGTGTCCTGTGTGAACATGATGTCCTGTGTGACCGTGCTGTCCTGTGTGACCATGATGTCCTGTGTGACCGTGATGTCCTGTGTGACCGTGATGTCCTGGATGACCGTGCTGTCCTGGGTGACCGGGATGTCCTGTGTGAGCGTGATGGCCTGTGTG
>CAXITT010000091.1:879620-898253 GCA_964033795.1 Lymnaea stagnalis | reverse complement strand
CCCCCCCCCCTTTTTTTTTTTAACAATCAAATTGCCCCCCCCCCCCCTGTGGGGCGTGTGTACCACTTTGGGAAACACTGTTCTAATATCTTATATTAATATGACATAAGGTATTAACCCAAGTATGTAATATTTCATGGAAAGATTTTAAATTAAACGTTGTATAAACAATGTTAATGGCGGCGAATCCTTATCTGTCAGCCCGCGAGTTGGAGTTGTTGTTTTTTTGTTGTTGTTTTTTAAAGCAAAACTAGAACCTCGTATTCAGTAATGACAGTGTTGGCACTTTAACTAAGGGGATTTTGGGCATTTAGTTTGGATTTTGGGCTTTTAGTTTGGAGTTTGGACATTAAGTTTGGAGTTTGGGCTTTTAGTTTATAGTTTGGACATTAAGTTTGGAGTTTGGACATTTAGTTAGGAGTTTGGGCTTTTTGTTTTGAGTTTGGGCTTTCGTCTCCATAGATATGTTCGCCATCAATAAATGATTTTTTTTCTGATTACACTAATTGACCTAAAGTCTAGTATACCGTGTTGTACTTGTTCAATTACTCGGCACAATGTTCTTCTACGTTAGTACCGAATTCGAATGGCTTTCCATTAACATAGATCAGGTACAACAAGATATGAAACAACAAGTATGAAGTCACCAGGACGTTAAGGATTGGGGTTGGGGGGTGTGGGGGGGGGGAATTACATAGATATAGAAGATTGTAACAGAGACTTGTCTGAAATGCGTCTGACTCCGTCCAGAGACCTCGTGATAACGTGTTGAATGTAACAGGAGTCACGCCTGGTGGAAGTGGAAAAAGTGATCGCCGGCACCCCAGAGAGGGCGTGCGCAAAGTGTGTGATCTCTTTCTTGTCTTTGTCGGTCAGATATCATGTCCCCGGTATACAGGAGGACACTGATCAATGTTATAATCTACATGTCTGCGTATGAACGTATATGTTCGAAAACTGTGATTCATAGTCGTTTGTTTCACCTATTGTCTATTCAACCAAAATATAAAAATTTAAATTTAAAAAAGAAAGAAAAAAAAAAAACAAAGACCAACCCCCCCCCTCCCCCTCTCCATTGCACACCAGGCACAAACCGAATTCACCCACGCTGCCCTGGTAAAATGTCAGATTCCGTGTGCTATTTGACAGTGTTATGACATAATCTGGACGGGCCAGCTCGGCTCGTCTTTTGTGGGCTTTAAGTCCTTATCATAATGAGACAACTTGGAAAATGAATGTTGTTGGGTCTTGGGGGTGTTTTTTTTTTTTGTTTTTTACATTAAAAGCATAAGTGACTATGATGTCCCGTGTGGCAGTGTGCCTCAGTGACTATGATGTCCCGTGTGGCAGTGTGCCTGAGTGGCCATGATGTCCCATGTGGCTGTGTGCCTGTGTGGCCATGATGTCCCGTGTGACTGTGTGCCTGAGTGGCCATGATGTCCCGTGTGGCTGTGTGCATGTGTGGCTATGAGTCCTGTGTGGCTGTGTGACTATGATGTCCCATGTGACTGTGTACCTGTGTGGCTATGATGTCCTGGGTGGCTGTGTGCCTGTGTGACTATGATGTCCCATGTGACTGTGTACCTGTGTGGCTATGATGTCCTGTGTGGCTGTGTGCCTGTGTGGCCATGATGTCCCATGTGGCTGTGCCTGTGTGACTATGATGTCCCGTGTGGCTGTGTGCCTGTGTAGCTATGATGTCCCATGTGGCTGTGTGCCTGTGTGGCCATGATGTCCCATGTGGCTGTGTGCCTGTGTGGCTATGATATCCCATGTGGCTGTGTGCCTGTGTGGCTCTGATCTCCTTTTTTTTTTTAAAAATCAAATTGCCCCCCCCCCCCCTGTGGGGCGTGTGTACCACTTTGGGAAACACTGTTCTAATATCTTATATTAATATGACATAAGGTATTAACCCAAGTATGTAATATTTCATGGAAAGATTTTAAATTAAACGTTGTATAAACAATGTTAATGGCGGCGAATCCTTATCTGTCAGCCCGCGAGTTGGAGTTGTTGTTTTTTTGTTGTTGTTTTTTAAAGCAAAACTAGAACCTCGTATTCAGTAATGACAGTGTTGGCACTTTAACTAAGGGGATTTTGGGCATTTAGTTTGGATTTTGGGCTTTTAGTTTGGAGTTTGGACATTAAGTTTGGAGTTTGGGCTTTTAGTTTATAGTTTGGACATTAAGTTTGGAGTTTGGACATTTAGTTAGGAGTTTGGGCTTTTTGTTTTGAGTTTGGGCTTTCGTCTCCATAGATATGTTCGCCATCAATAAATGATTTTTTTTCTGATTACACTAATTGACCTAAAGTCTAGTATACCGTGTTGTACTTGTTCAATTACTCGGCACAATGTTCTTCTACGTTAGTACCGAATTCGAATGGCTTTCCATTAACATAGATCAGGTACAACAAGATATGAAACAACAAGTATGAAGTCACCAGGACGTTAAGGATTGGGGTTGGGGGGTGTGGGGGGGGGGAATTACATAGATATAGAAGATTGTAACAGAGACTTGTCTGAAATGCGTCTGACTCCGTCCAGAGACCTCGTGATAACGTGTTGAATGTAACAGGAGTCACGCCTGGTGGAAGTGGAAAAAGTGATCGCCGGCACCCCAGAGAGGGCGTGCGCAAAGTGTGTGATCTCTTTCTTGTCTTTGTCGGTCAGATATCATGTCCCCGGTATACAGGAGGACACTGATCAATGTTATAATCTACATGTCTGCGTATGAACGTATATGTTCGAAAACTGTGATTCATAGTCGTTTGTTTCACCTATTGTCTATTCAACCAAAATTTAAAAATTTAAATTTAAAAAAGAAAGAAAAAAAAAAAACAAAGACCAACCCCCCCCCTCCCCCTCTCCATTGCACACCAGGCACAAACCGAATTCACCCACGCTGCCCTGGTAAAATGTCAGATTCCGTGTGCTATTTGACAGTGTTATGACATAATCTGGACGGGCCAGCTCGGCTCGTCTTTTGTGGGCTTTAAGTCCTTATCATAATGAGACAACTTGGAAAATGAATGTTGTTGGGTCTTGGGGGTGTTTTTTTTTTTTGTTTTTTACATTAAAAGCATAAGTGACTATGATGTCCCGTGTGGCAGTGTGCCTCAGTGACTATGATGTCCCGTGTGGCAGTGTGCCTGAGTGGCCATGATGTCCCATGTGGCTGTGTGCCTGTGTGGCCATGATGTCCCGTGTGACTGTGTGCCTGAGTGGCCATGATGTCCCGTGTGGCTGTGTGCATGTGTGGCTATGAGTCCTGTGTGGCTGTGTGACTATGATGTCCCATGTGACTGTGTACCTGTGTGGCTATGATGTCCTGGGTGGCTGTGTGCCTGTGTGACTATGATGTCCCATGTGACTGTGTACCTGTGTGGCTATGATGTCCTGTGTGGCTGTGTGCCTGTGTGGCTATGATGTCCCATGTGGCTGTGTGCCTATGTGGCTATGATCGCCCGTGTGGCTGTGTGCCTGTGTGGCTATGATGTCCCATGTGGCTGTGTACCTGTGTGGCTGATGTCCCGTGTGGCAATGATGACGCGTGTGGCTGTGTGCCTGTGTGGCTATGATGTCCCATGTTGCTGTGTACCTGTGTGGCTATGATGTCCTGTGTGACTGCGTGCCTGTGTGGATATGATTTCCGGTGTGACTGTGTGTATGTGTGGCTATGATGTCCCATCAGCCTGTGTGCTTGTGTGGCTATGATGTCCCATGTAGCTGTGTGCCTGTGTGGCCATGATGTCCCATGTGGCTGTGTACCTGTGTGGCTATGATGTCTTGTGTGGCTGTGTGCCTGTGTGACTATGATGTCCCGTGTGGCTGTGTGCCTGTGTGGCTATGATGTCCCATGTGGCTGTGATGTCCTGTATGACTATGACTTTCTGTGTGTCTATGATCTGATGTGTGGCTATGATATCCTGTGTGTCTATGATGTCCTGTGTGGCTATGATCTCCTGTGTGGCTATGATGTTCTGTGTGGCTATGATGTCATGTTTGGCGGGGATTTCCTGTGTGGATATGATGTCATGTGTGGCTGGGATGTCCTGTGAGACTATGATGTCATATGTGGCTGGGATGTTTTGTGTGACTATGATTCCTATGTGGCTATGATCTCCTGTGTGGCTATGATGTCCTGTGTGGCTATGATGTCATGTGTGGTTATGATGTCCTGTGTGGCTATGATGTCCTGTGTTGCTTTAAAAGAGAGTAACTCAAATTAAATGGACATACTCCGATCCAAAATGATCTAATTCGGTCCAACGGGACTTACTCCGACCCATAAGGACCTGATCTCGACCCAAAAGGCCCTAGAACACCGCACCAAACTACTAACCACCCTTATGAACTAACGGGATGCAACTATCTATTGATCGGATCGTGTGAGTGTAAAGTAAAGTGGACGAAACTTTGTCCTTGACCCCTTTCACGCGTTTCACCCCCCCCCCCTTTTTTTCCCCCGCCCAAAGGCTACCTATATCCGACCGAAATTTCCTGTCTTGAGAAATCGGTTAACGTGTCTGCTGACCGACAAAAAAAAACAACAACAAAAAAAACACGTTAAAAAAACATGGCAAAAAAGCGAGATCCCACATTTGCTTTGCACTCTCCTTGAGGTGGCCGCCATTACTTTCGGACTCCTGTCTTGTCTGACTCCTATTAAAATTTATACGCTTCCGGTCTATCCCTCGCCTGACATATTTTACCGGCACATACCTGGTCGGGCGGCCTTCAATTCAAAGAATGAAATGAGTGGGGATCGCATCTTTTTTAGGTCTGGGGGCTGGGGGGGGGGGAGGGGTGGAGGCTGTTTGGGTCTGGTAAATTACTCAGACCCCGACCAGTTCCTTCAGTTCGAAAATAAGATTATAAAAAAACTGTGACGTCATACAGCAGTTCAATTTTATCCGTTGTTTTTTTTTTTAAAACGACGACATATACTGGATTCGTAGTCTTAGCTTATTACATTTGTTTTCAACTCACACATTCTTTATTTAATACACAATACGATGACAATCTCAACAATTGAGAAAAAAATAGAAGAAAAACCAAATTAACTTTTCTCCTCTTTAACGCGTTAGATTTTAATACCAATAAAAAAAAAAAAGGTGTAAGCCTTGTTATCTTGAAGAATACAAATCCTCTGAAATGTCACGCCAACAGAAATCTATTGAACAGATCTTTTCAACGGCGACACACAAAACAAAATACGGGGTTTTTAAAATATTGTTTCCCCCCCCAGCATGCCCCCAATTTTAACAAGTGGGCTTTCATAAATCATTAACCGAATTTCTAACGTGGGAAATCTCCAATAGTGTTGGCTACGTCTGCGTTTAGGTCTCGTCTGTCGGATACTATTTAACGTTAAATGTATTTGTTTCAAAGCGAAGGTTATTTTGAACAATTTGAAACTCAGGATAGCACTAGACCAGTGGTTCTCAACCATTTTAGTGCCACGACCCTTTAACACAGTTTCTCGTGTCGTGGCGACCCCCCAGTCACACAGTTATTTTCGTTGCTACGTCATAGGTGTAAGGATATGTGTTTTCAGATGTTCTTAGGCGACCCCTGAAAAAAGGGTTGACCCACAGGTTGAGAACCGCTGCACTAGACCATTTTAAAATTTTCTAATTCAAGTGGTTCCCAACCTGTGCTGCGTGGAGCCCTTGTTGGGTACTTCTTAGAAGCTCCGCGGCCGATCCAGGAGATAAAATGGACACCCTGAATTTGTAGGCATTGGGTGGGATTAAGGGTCTCCCCACACAGAAATTGATTCTGATAGAAGAGTTCGTGAGTCCAATGGGTTTAGAACCACTGGTTTATAAAGTCTGGTTTTACCCTTTACATAGTAAAATTTATATTATACATTTATTTATTAATTTATATATATAAAAAATACATTTGCATGTGCCACATTAATATTTCTTTTGATTTCATTGATATTGTTTTGTTGAAGATACTCAAAACAATTTTATGGTCTAAGTCCCAACGTCTTTGGTTTTATCGCTAACAATTGCATAGACCGCGTTTCTTAGTCTAATGATAATCCAGTGCAAAGGTTGCACTTATTAGCCTAGCCTGATTATCTAAAGCTGGTGCACATTTTGTGCAACCCAATTGGAGTTAAGTAGGAATGTAGATTCTAAAAAAATTCATTTGAAAAAAATAAATAAATAAAACATTTCTACAAAATGTTCAATAGTTTTTTTTTTTTTTTATTGGTTTTTTTTTTAAATTTTTCAGTGAATTGAATGTGGAGGCGCTTAAAAATGCATTTGGGGTGCCAAGGGGCCAACCATAAATGACGTTACAAATATTTTTTTTTTTTAATTTGTGGGGGAGGGCGATTATAAAATTCTGACGCTATGTTATGACGGTTTCTCAATTGTGGGACAAAATTGAATTTTTTATTTTTTTTTCATTTTTTTTCTTCAAAATCGGTCAAAATAGCAAGACATCATTTTTTTTTAGTTGGCTCCTCACAAGGTTTCACTGACCTACAATCCCCAAGTACCAGCAACTCCCCGCCACCCGCCATCAAGTTCGTGATCCAGATCACTATAAGAACTTGTTGGACTCTATAAAACAGGAGTTTTATATGAGGTATTTTGGTAAAAGTGAGGGGGGGGAGGGGTAGAGATCCTATCGGGTCAGGGGTGTAGGTGTGGTGCCAGCAACATGACTGTAGCACGGTGAGGTCAGGTGATAGTCGTCTGCCCCTATTTGACCTCCGATGGGGGGGTTACCTTTCTTGGGTTAATCACCTTTAGCCCCCCCCCCCCCGCAAGACCCCTAACCTCTTTTCCTCCTTATTCCCAAACCAACAACCAACTAGTTCTTCCAAAGGGCGTCAATGCAAGCGTGAANTTTTTTGAAGCAGTTACTGCTGTCAAGAGATTAACAGATATTTTTATTTAGAAGACGAGTTTAGTGGCACTAAAAAGTGAACCATAGTTTTTTCAAATGTTCTTCAATTCATGGTCTGAATGTTTCAAAACTGTCTTGAAATGATCATAGTTTTAAAAGCAACCGATCGGGTGGATTTCATGTTTTTTTCAAGATAATCTAGAAGTAGATCTCTATAAAAGGGCGCATTTTGTTTATTTGAAACTGATCTTATTTAAAACTGATCTTATTTAAAAGTGATCTTATTTAAAAGTGATCTTATTTAAAAGTGATCTTATTTAAAACTGATCTTATTTAAAAGTGATCTTTTTTAAAAGTGATCTTATTTAAAACTGATCTTATTTAAAACTGATCTTATTTAAAATTGATCTTATTTAAAACTGATCTTATTTAAAACTGATCTTATTTAAAACTAATCTTATTTAAAACTGATCTTATTTAAAAGTGATCTTATTTAAAAGTGATCTTATTTAAAACTGATCTTATTTACAACTGATCTTATTTAAAATTGATCTTATTTAAAACTGATCTTATTTAAAACTTATCTTATTTACAACTGATCTTAATTACAAGTGATCTTATTTACAACTGATCTTATCTACAACTGATCTTATTTAAAACTGATCTTAATTAAAACTGATCTTATTTAAAACTGATTTTATTTAAAACTGATCTTATTTACAACTGATCTTATTTACAACTGATCTTATTTACAACTGATCTTATTTAAAACTGATCTTAATTAAAACTGATCTTATTTAAAACTGATTTTATTTAAAACTGATCTTATTTACAACTGATCTTATTTACAACTGATCTTATTTAAAACTGATCTTATTTAAAACTGATCTTATTTAAAACTGATCTTATTTACAACTGATCTTATTTAAAACTGATCTTATTTAAAACTGATCTTATTTACAACTGATCTTATTTAAAATTGATCTTATTTAAAACTGATCTTATTTAAAACTGATCTTATTTAAAACTGATCTTATTTACAACTGATCTTATTTAAAAGTGATCTTATTTAAAAGTGATCTTATTTAAAAGTGATCTTATTTAAAACTGATCTTATTTACAACTGATCTTATTTACAACTGATCTTATTTAAAACTGATCTTAATTAAAACTGATCTTATTTAAAACTGATTTTATTTAAAACTGATCTTATTTACAACTGACCTTATTTACAACTGATCTTATTTAAAACTGATCTTATTTAAAACTGATCTTATTTAAAACTGATCTTATTTACAACTGATCATATTTAAAACTGATCTTATTTAAAACTGATCTTATTTAAAACTGATCTTATTTACAACTGATCTTATTTAAAATTGATCTTATTTAAAACTGATCTTATTTAAAACTGATCTTATTTAAAACTGATCTTATTTACAACTGATCTTATTTAAAATTGATCTTATTTAAAACTGATCTTATTTAAAACTTATCTTATTTACAACTGATCTTATTTACAAGTGATCTTTTTTACAACTGATCTTATCTACAACTGATCTTATTTAAAACTGATCTTATTTAAAACTGATCTTATTTAAAACTGATCTTATTTACAACTGATCTTATTTACAACTGATCTTATTTACAACTGATCTTATTTCAACCTTATCTTTAGAATTATTGTGGGTTTTGTTTTTTTGTTGAGATTGCGAGTAGAGTTTATAGTGTGTAGATTTAATGAAAGCCACAGAATTCCGCATGAATATTCAAATTTTAAAACCACAGATATTATTCATATAAACAGAATATTTCAATCACATATATTATTGATATACGCAGAATATTTTAACAAAAATAATTATTTAACTCATAATTGCTTCTCAGGTTGTCTGTCACCTTTTGTTGTTGTTGCTGGTGTAATTATAGCTAAAAAATTAATACATGTAGGCTTAGAGTTGTTAGGGTAGACTGAATTAAGTTTTAAAAAAAATTACATTAATTAATTTATTATTACTATAACTTCTTTATTAATATATATTTTTTGCCCCTGTAGTTTTAATGTTTCATTCCGTCGTCTTGAACTTTAATGCTAAAAATATATTTTTTTAAAGAGTGTCGTCGGCCTCTTCCGTGTCAACAGATTGGGTGAAATGAAAATGTGAGAAATTAATTATATGTGAATTTTATTTTAGTAAAGAAATATGTTCCTGCGGTGAAACATCGCAAATGAAGTGGGGGAAAATTTAACAATCTATTAGCAAACAGGAACAACAAAAATACAACAACAGTTTATCATTAATTTAAATGAATAATGGATATAAATGAGAAAAAAAATAGTTTAATTATTGACTTTTAATTTTTAATTATTTTTTTGGCTGTGGGGACAAAGCAAAACAGTAGTATTAAAATGTTGCAGATGATTCAAAACAATTATCTATTTGTTTTTATAATTTTCAAAAAAATTGTATTAAAATGGAATATCAAAATAATTTCAACGCTATCGAGTCATAAGTTTGTTTTAAGCCATAAAACATTGCTTCTTTTGAAAACCAATAAAGAAATATATTTAACTTTTAAGACTTGTATCTGCGGATGGAGGGGGGAGAGGGACTACCATGATCTATCCAAGCAGTGATAGGTATGCATTACAATAAGCTTTTAAAATTGACAAACTTTTTTTTTTTCAAAGTATTTGACGTGTTAAATTTTGATATCTTCCTTAAATAAATTTTATGTACGGCGTGCGTGTCACACACTTTATTTAAAATATCCGGGCAATTGGTTGTCATGTCACCAAACATACAAACAATGATAACAATAATAAGAAATACCACTAGGAGAAATGTATATTCGATGTTCTTGTATTTTATTGTCAACCAAATAAAACGAATCTCGCCAACTGTCATGCATTCTAAAAATATGTGGAGGGTCGCATCTGGCCCTCGGGCCGTAGTTTGCACACATCTTGTTCAGGCTGGAGCTCACATGATATCGACGTTAAATCTTCACACCAGTCACAGTTGGGTGGAATGGTTTGTCACAAATGTTCTTGTGTGGCTAGGTGACACATGGTCCCGTGAGATGGGGACTGGGTCAGATGGTTAAGACACGTCATGGTAAGGGACAGCGACATGGTCAGATGGTTGAGACACGTGATAAGAGGTGATTATCACGTGGTCAGTCAGTGATCCAACTGAATGGGCATGTCTAGGGAGATCACGGTAAAAAAAAGTCCGTCTGCTTTCAAAACCAAGATCACTTCCACAACGGCATAGAGGTTACCGTCACGTGACCCGACCACGTCATGTTGACCATCACGCTGGGCGTGATCCGTCTCTGCGCTGCTCCACAGGTAAGAATGAACTCACGTCTATCAGCCAGGTGAAGGTGGCCATCCCGTGCACGAGAGATCCCATTGATGAGACGTGCACATGCTGTCGGGTGGCTGTGGGTCGCGGTGACCTTGGGGGGTCAAATCAAGTCTCGCGGCTGGCGGATCACGTCGTCTCGGTCAGAAATCATGTCAGTTGCTGGGTAAGTGACGCCATCTTTAGGAAAGGGTTGAGTGTGAATGGCATAATCTGTATTAATGAACATCGCTTTCTTACGTAGGCCGGGACAAGTCTTTAGGTCATCACGAAGCCATCTGCAATAAACAACACGTTGTGAGTTGAATGTGTGACTGTAGGGTGCCATCCATGACGTATATGCAAAAGAAAAAGAGAAAAAAATGTAAATCAATTTTCACATTCCAAATCCCCAACGGCCCAACGTTTTCATATTAAGTAACGAGTTTTCAAATTTTTTTTTTTAAATTTGACATGAAAGTGGATCAACACATGTTTGCAATGTTACTAAATGAAAGTGGGTCAACACATGTTTGCAATGCTACTAAATGAAAGTGGGTCAACACATGTTTGCAATGTTACTAATCACAGTTATAAACGGAAGCTTTTTTTCCTCGCATTCAATCCAACGTCCACAATGACGTAATGAAAACCCATCATTCCTGCCCAAGACAATCAGGGACTGGAACAATCTTTCAAAAGGAACGGTTGAGGCGAATACACTAGACACATTTGTGTCTATTGCCTCAAGCCTTCAAACCCCTAGTGCATGATTTCCTCATCAACACCAGTAACAGAAACATTGCAAATCCCATCTACATGCATAGGAGCCAAAATGATCAATAAATTGATCGTGGGCCCTTAAGATATAGAAGAAGAAGAAACTTAACTGTGTAGACTTAAGTCCATGTACAGTTGGGCCGAACTTGAAATTTAAAAAAAACAACTTTTATGTATATTACGCCTCTGGTATGACTCGTAAACTGCTTCCTAATCAGCGAATTTGGTATTGAGAGTATATTAAAAATAATTCTAAATGTTTGAAAGAAAGTATGGCTCACTAATGAGTTCAATAGCGCGCAAAATATAATTCCCGATAACAACGCTAAATGACATATATATATTTTTTTATATGTATAACGCAACTGCGTTTGGCGAGTCATAATCCTCTCAATTTAAATATGGTGTAATAAATATTCGGTTTAAAAGTGGTTGGGGCATAAGAATGTTTAATAAAGTTGATGGGCGTGAAATAAAATGTATGCAGTGACTTAGTAAGGGGTGCAGTATATAGAAAAGCTTGGAGAAACCCTGCCATGGTGGTTGTTAATGTACTGACCATATCTTTTCAGCCGGTCAGCATGTATATAGTGAACAAGTATTATTATTAGAAGGTGAGTGGGACGCTCGAACAGCATCCTAAGTCCAGTTCTTCTCAAACCTTTTGAGAGTCACCGACAAGTTTTTTTGCATTTCATCCGTTGGTATCCAACTCATTGATTTTTAAAAACTATCTCCTTAACTAGTTCACCTTTTTGAGGGTGGGTCCCCTGACTACATTTTGTAATAACACTGCCATAGACAGCTGCCTTGGTGACTGTGTTAGACCAAAAACTAGCGGTACGGAACACGAAGATGAGCGTGAGTCGACACCGTTAGTATCGATCATCCACGCCACGTCATCCCTGTTCGTGTTATATCAAGGTCATTCTGACCCAAGCGAGACAACAGCGCGTCGAAGGTTAAGGTGACTCGAAATTATTTTGAGCTTATGCGAGGGGAATTGGGGAAAAGGGGGGTGGGGGGGGAATATTTTTTTAAAAAGAAACCTTCATGCCAAAAACTACAAACTATTTGGTTATTTTTAAACTTGAAGGGGATTTTAAGTTTTGGTTTATTGGCAATGATAACAAAATGGGATGTCGAACTTGTAGAGACGTTATACCGTGAGTGTGGCAAGACACGGCACGTGTCATAGGCGCCACTTGAAGCACATTTGGCGAGCACGACAAAGACATATTTGTATTTTTTTTTAAAAAGACCCAAATTTGTTATTTGCTTTTAAGTAAGTTAACCAGAATAGAATGCATTAAAATTCTACCCACGAATCTGATATCCGCTCTGTCCTGTGGTTTCATGTAAAAGATACGTTTCGAGAGTTTGATAGTGCCAATTAACGTATCGCCTAGTGCGCAATCTGCTCTAGGTTACGCCTCTGAAAACGTGTCTTCTCTCTTGCTATGGAAGCATGCCACTTTGATGAATACATTTTCTAACCATTTCGCATCTAAAGCGTCATCAGCCTACATGTTTATTTAGGGAACCGTAAAAAAAACACCAAAAAAATGCTTCCCAAAGTTTATTAACAGAATAAGGATCTAGAGACCAAGTCTAACTTTTCGAACAGGGGTGAGCAAATTATGGCTTGCGAGCCAATTGTGGCTCGCAGCTCCGCTTTGAATGGCTCGTGCTCCCTTATAATAAAACTAATAAAATAATCATAGAAATGGAATATTTTTAATAATAAGACTTGTCACAGTAAGACTTGTCACAATGAGACTTGTCACAATAAGACTTGTCACAATGAGACTTGTCACAATAAGATTTGTTACTATGAGACTTGTCACAATGAGACTTCTCACAATAGGACGTGTCGGACTAATGGTGAGTGATATTTATTTGGTTGTTGTTTTTCTTGTTTAATTAAGATGATTTATTAATTAAATTAATATTAATTGCACATGAGGTTTGACATTAATTTTTATATCTAAAAATAATTAATTTCCTTGATTGGGGGTACCCTCCCCCCCTCCACTTTCACCTTTTATGGCTATACCATACCTCTGTTACCTCTAAAATCTGGCTCCCATGCCTCTGTTACATCTTAAATCTGGCTCCCATGCCTCTGTTACCTGTAAAATCTGGCTCCCATGCCTCTGTTACCTCTAAAATCAGGCTCCCATGCCTCTGTTACCTCTAAAATCTGGCTCCCATGCCTCTGTTACCTCTAAAATCAGGCTCCCATGCCTCTGTTACCTGTAAAATCTGGCTCCCATGCCTCTGTTACCTCTAAAATCAGGCTCCCATGCCTCTGTTACCTGTAAAATCTGGCTCCCATGCCTCTGTTACCTCTAAAATCTGGCTCCCATGCCTCTGTTACCTCTAAAATCTGGCTCCCATGCCTCTGTTACCTCTAAAATCTGGCTCCCATGCCTCTGTTACCTGTAAAATCTGGCTCCCATGCCTCTGTTACCTCTAAAATCTGGAACCCATGCCTCTGTTAACTCTTAAATCTGTCTCGCAGCTACACAAATTCGCCCCTCCTTTTTGCAGAAAATTTCTTATTAAAAATGGTATAAAACAATTTTTATTTATATTGCTCACTTACGAAAAATCTTTCATACTAGCGAGAACCCGGCATGCGTTGCAATGCCACTCAAGGCCACTTTTTTTCTTTAAGTGCTTGTGTTTTAACTACGTTTTTAATGCATTTTTTTATTTAGAATTTTTTTTTGTTTTTGTTTTTTTCCGTCTGGTGCGTATACAAATAAATTAGAATGTTTTTCGAAGCGTGAGCAGGCCACTTACAGCTTTTTACGTTAGAAGCATGGATTTTCAAAATTTAGTCCACACACTTGTAGCGATTGATCCACCCATGCAGCAGCTCTTTTTTGAAATTATATTTATATAGCTCACATAATAATCGCCCCAAACGCCAAATTGTACAATGGTTGTACCGGTACTAATTCAGAGACCTACTTATTATGTCACACACAAACTGAAATGTCTCTTGTGCTTGATTCATTTCCATCCACCCATGCAATAGCTCTATTAGAAATTATATTTGTAATAGCTAATGTAAGAAAATATATAATGTAGGGCCCCCGGCCCTAAAAGGAATATTTCCAAAGGGATAACATAATTTAGAAACCTTTGTGGGCATGTGCACAGCAACGTAACAAAGTTTTATCGCAATCGGATAAATGGTAGAGGAACGCATACGGAAATTACACTTAGCTCATAAAAGGGGAAAACAGACTTCAGGACCCCGGGCCCAAAACGGAATATTGTAAAATGTGTGTAATAATTCAGAAACATTTGCGGGCATGTGTACAACAACTCACAAAAGTTTTATCGCTATAGGATGAATGGTATAGGGCACATGCGGGACAATCAGGGACTGGAACCATCTTTCAAAAGGAACAGTTGAGGCGATAACACTAGACACATTTGTGTCTATTGCCTCAAGCCTTCAAACCCCTAGTGCATAATTTCCTCATCACCACCAGTAACAGAAACATTGCAAATCCCATCTACATGCATAGGAGCCAAGATGATCAATACATTGATCGTGGGCCCTTAAGATATAGAAGAAGAAGATACGTACATACATTAACTTTTATATATTATTTATAGATATTGTCGCGAAGCGATTCTTCTGTATGGCCACAGTCTTTCACTGCACTCCGTTCAGCAGCACACCATACAAACAGTCACCAATGCAACAAACAGCAACCGGTTTGTTGTAAACGAAAGTTTATTTATCACTACTCGATGAACAAGACTTGATGTATAATTTCAGAATTTGATAATAAATCACTCCAACCAAATATTAATCAACATACCAATCCAAACACTTCTGCCAGTATATTCCCCATCAATTCTCTCAGCACAACACTTAGCAGTATTCAATCCACAACAGTCAATGTAGCACATCCGCCATCACTCTTCTCTAACCACAACGAAAACTAACGCGTCACTTCCCATTACACAATTACGTCACAACACTCTCACACAAACGATACGGCTGCACATAAAATCTCGAACCAACATCTTTTCCCTATCAAACATGACAACAACGCTCTACACATAACAACAGTGATTCTCATACCCTCGACATATCCCCCCTCTTCCGCTAGATTCTACTCCACGAGTAGAATCTTTCAAAATGAAAAGTCAGGGTATGGAATCACTGTTGGGTCATACTGACTCATACAGCAAGTAACAATCTCAAAGCAGGTTATTTACCACCTGTAACATCGGTTTCTACTTCTACCTTCTAATTAGATAGATTTTACACGCATAAACAACAACAAAAATCATGGGTTATTTATGTCATATCTAAATAATTACTGTTCATAATAAATCAACGAAGAAAATCCTTACAATAACATTATGATTTTAAGGCAACTAATGATCTTTGACATCTGTTTACAGCACCAAATCACTAAATAAATAAACCTTTACAAGTGGCAAAAAATGACCAAAAAGAAAAATGTCAATATCCGTCAATTCATGTTGGACAGCCATCAATTGTCCAGTCTACTACTAAGTTTTTAAGGGCGGAATATTTCGCTTGTCCGACGCCTGGTAGAAAGTATGCAAACCTGCATTCCAATTTGATCCTCCCCAGCCAACCATTACTTGTCTCACCACACATGACACCAAGTCAACCCACAACAGCAACAAGCATGTCACGCCCAACACCAATGCATGACCCATGGGCACACCACAGTGTCCACACAAACCAGCAATACAGGACTCGCAACCCTCACCTCCCGGCTCAAGGAAACCCTTCACCTCCTCAACACAATCAAAATCCTCATTCAAGCCACAGTCCAAGCAATGTCCCCTCTCAACCAATGAGCCCTCCTGACTCTCGTGACACAAATCATCAGCCACAGCAAAGGTCCCGTCATCCAACCCCACACCAGGAAAAAAGTTCACCTCCTCCACGGAAACTACGTAGCCACGCTTAAACCCGCTAGCTACAATCAGATTTTCTGAGTCTAAGATAGACTCAACCCTATTATGGTTCTCAAACTTAGAGCAATCCGTGTCTTTAATTCTACAAACTTCAACAGTCGGACTACTATCCTCATAGCTCCACATGAAATGATTTTCAACGACTTCTACTTTATTGTACTTACGTCCCCATCTTGGGACAGCCTTTGACAAGCTCCCGATTTCAACTTCGCAAACACCGTGACCTGTCCAGGTCCTAACACCTACAAAATCTCGTGCACAACACAAATCATCATTCTCAACAAAGTGCTGCCGCATAAACCCAAAATCTCCCTGTTGTACGAAAGCAAAAGAACCCTCTGTTACATTATCAAAGCATCTCTCGTGTGTCATATCACAGCTCTCATGTTGTGCATTATCAAAGCATCTCTCGTGTGTCATAACACAGCTCTCATGCTGTGCATTATCAAAGCATCTCTCGTGTGTCATATCACAGCTCTCATGTTGTGCATTATCAAAATCAACAGCCCGTACAGTATCACCAGTGTCGTCTTGTACTCCATCAAAAAAAATACATTGTCCAAAATCACACATTACATTTTCATCAACAACATCTACATGGACTCTACTATAAGCATCATGTGGTATGTCATCAAAAATCATATCCTGTACAAAATCCAAATTCACATGTTTAACACGTAAAAAATCTGTATCTCGTGTTTCCCCTCTGTTTTCTATTATGGTTACCACCTCACTAGATGCTACAGAGAACTCCCTGTCCCTACACTCCGTTACAATGGCTTGGAATTCCTCTGGATAGCTATCCTCTTCCACAGAGTCAGTAATATTTTCAATTAATTCGTTTTCAAAGGCTAATAAATGGACTTTACTCTCTTTAACCTCACCTAATGGCCTCCCAGCTTCCCTAGCGCCTTCCTTAGTTTCTACATTATCCCCGTCTGTAAGTTTTCCCCAAGTTTTAAGCTTATTATCCCATCTGAACTGATTCTTCTTAGTTTCTACTTCTGCTCTGTAAAGGCTATCATGTGCTTCCTTCCCTGACCTCTCGCTATACCTATTCTCTCTAGTGTAAGGATTATCACAGTTAATACTAATTATCCCGTCTATTCTAGCGCTATCCCATTCTACACCCTCACCATCGCCATTGTCACTGTCATAAAATTCTTGACTTCTCCTTTTTTCTTTTGTTTCCCCGTTTTGTCTGGCAATGTATTCAAAGTTTACAATGTATTCGTCCAGTTCCATGTCGCTGTCGTATTTAGGGAGGCATTTGAGTAAGTGGTCATTTTTGCCGGGAATTTTCTCGTCACTATTACGTAGTGTAACCCCATTTTTTATTTTGTCCAATTCAATTTTTTTTTCTGTTTCTATTTTTAACTTCTTAAGTTCATATTCCTGTTCCCTCTCTTCTACTCTTATCTTTTCTTCTCGCTCTTCCCTTCTCCTTTTTTCTTCTCGCTCCTCTTCTTCCCTTCTCCTTTTTTCTTCTCGCTCTTCTTCTTGTATTTTCCCCCATTGGTCCCTTACATATGTATCTAACTCCAGTCCCGTAAATCTGAGGTACTTTTCTCCCACCTCCCGAATTTCGGCTATTATTTCCGATATGGTTCTCTTAGGTTCCATGTGTAATAATTTACTCCTACAAATTTATATGTTTTTAACATGTTACTTAACTGTGCTTGACTTGACCTGTATCGAAAACACACAATATAAGAATGTCACAGTTTTAGGTAATAGTGTCTAATTGGGCCTACTTTGTTGACCCGGTGGCATGCACTGGTGGTAGATGCATAGGCGCTCCGGTTGTAGGTGCGGCGATGATCTAGATGCGGCACAGTGGCGATCCGGTCGGTGGTGCGGCGATGATCTAGATGCGGCACAGTGGCGATCCGGTCGGTGGTGCGGCGATGATCTAGATGCGGCACAGTGGCGATCCGGTCGGTGGTGCGGCGATGATCTAGATGCGGCACAGTGACGATCCGGTCGGTGGTTTGCTTCGTGCCAGGGACAGGTGTACACAGCAAACAGCGGTGTACAGCAACAATCAGCAGGACGCAGCAATCAGCAGGACACAGCAATCAGCGGGACACAGCAATCGGCGGGACACAGCAATCAGCGAGACACGGCGGCAGGATACGTCAGCAGTGGTGTACTGCAAAAGCGTTGAATATCCACAGAGGTGTACAGCAACAGCGGTGTAAAGCTCGGTGGAACAACCCAATCAGCGGGTCACAGCATTGGACGGTTGCCTCAGCTGGGACAGGAGACACACGGCGAGCACCCCAGACGACTTCGGACAAGCGACACACAGCCTCAGACAGATGTGCCAGGATGCCTCACACAACGGACGGTCGATGTTCACAGCCCCGTGGAGGTTGATACTTCCGTGTCGGACAGCGACACACAGCTTCGGGCGGCGACACACAGTTTCGGGCGGCGACACAAAGCCTCTGGCGGCGACATACAGGTTCGGGCGGAGATTATACTGCCCAGCCCCGGACAGGGATGGTAATTCGGACGGCCTGACACTTCACAGCTTCACACAGGATGATTCTTAACTGCCCTTGATTCGTTCAGACGAGGATGATACTTAACAGCTTCTTTCGGACGAGCCCCCAATGTCGCGAAGCGATTCTTCTGTAT
>CAXITT010000091.1:852010-879231 GCA_964033795.1 Lymnaea stagnalis | reverse complement strand
ATCTATCTATCTATCTATCTATCTATCTATCTATCTATCTATCTATCTATCTATCTATCTATCTATCTATCTATCTATCTATCTATCTATCTATCTATCTATCTATCTATCTATCTATCTAATCTAAACTATCTATCTTTCTATAGCTATCTAATCTATCAGTATGTCTGTATGTCTGTCTGTCTGCCTCTTTACATGTTTATCATCTATTTATCTATCTATTGGAGAAAATCTTAACTATAATTGTTTTTAAGAAACTGGTCGTATTTAAATATTTTCGGTTCTTTAGCGTTACGGTCAGTATAGCTCATTCTTAATATTACAGCAGTGAGTATTATAGATGGTATAACCAGCAAACCATATTTAACAAAGGGCCCCATTAAATCGGTTGAGAAAGGTGACCCCACTTCAGAAAATAAATTTGAATATTATTATTTTGAGATCCACCAATATTTTAAAGGCGTGATGAAATCAAGTTCGGCCTTATACATGCAACAATCATGGAAGCTTTCACTGTAACCTTCTTGTATAGCTTGGCTACTTAGAGGCTACTAGAAGAGAAATACATTGTGGAACCTCCTACACGGTTTGGGAACTTTCAATCTGATTTCACTTCGAAACGTTTTAAGAAAATCATAGAGACGTACATGAACATAAGAAACATTTTTTTTTTAAAAAGGACATCTTGAACACGCTATAGGTCACAACCGAGTCAATATCTGATGGCAGTAAAAGAATATCTAGACAAACGTATTGTGTTTAGAGTTGTAAAAAACCTTGACTGAATTCGGAACACGTAAATAATTTAATTGAAAATTTGAAATCTGCTAGGGATTGAAATTGTTCCGCGTGGAACTCATGATGGACGCATTTGAGACATTGCTATCCTCATGAAATGATCCCACCCACTCATGGACGTAATTGTACTACGTGATGATTTGGCGCTAAACAGCAACAAATTTACGATTCTCACTTCCACATACACATCTACGAAATGTAGATTAATAAAGGAACACCCATCACTGAAAACCCCTATGGCACACCAAAGCAACCTTTATGCACGCCCGTGAACTATGGGATGATCTACTATTTTTTGGAAAGCGCATAGAATAAAGCTTTAACTAATCTGCTTGCACTAAACAAAAGCGCACCGAAAACCTTCATTTAATAGACGTTGAAAGCGCAAATGTTCTCAATAAAGGCTAGTTAAAAATGACTTACACCAAAATGGTCTGAATTTGAACGTCCATCGAATCCTTTCAAAGTCAAACTAAAATGTATTTTTTGCTCTTTACCCTCTAGAATATAAGTTGTTTGTTTTTTTCTTTCTTTAAAAAAAAATGAAAAAAAAAAGACACCTGCTGAGATAAGGAGATTATGCCACATCTTTCCAGGAACCCCTTGTAGGTCAGGAGGAATGACCCTGCCGAAGTTGGTTGCGACCCATTGTTGTGTTTTCTCGTGATTGATCGACGTATTTACAAACATACATACCAAAAGACATCCAAACATACAAACAGATATGTTATATTATTCTATTGTATTATATATTATCATATGGTTTTATTATAATACCTCGTATCATATCATATTATTATATCCAGGAATCTCAATTTCTTGCTGGCCCCTAGTAATTTTAATTTGGTTGATCACATTAGCACCCACCGGGGTGGCCCCTTTACTCTCATTTAGGTGAAGCGCCAGGTTTTGGTCGCAAGACAATAAAGTCCCCTGCTTACAACAGCATCAACAAGACAAGACAATGTGCTGAGATTGTGTTATGGACAAGATGATACGGAGAGATTGTGTACTGGACATGACGGTGTAGAAAGATTGTATACTGGACAAGATGGTGCAGCAGTACACAAATTTATTCATACGTAAAACAACTTACTGTACAAATTAACCTAAGCTTATAGGCTACATAAAGTGTTACAAAAATGCAATGCAACATCTATTTTAATATCTCACAAGTTTATTGTATCAAAGTTTCAATTATCTAGACCTGCAGGGCTTTTTATTGCATTTCAATTTTGCAAAATCACTACTTAATCAGAGAAATTAATACTTCTCAGAGCATCTGCTTCACTTGTTAATCTACACAGTGAGTCGAGTCCTTCTTGAACCATACCTGATCTATTTGGTTTCTTTACCCGTTTCAGTTGAGAGACCGACCTCACTTCTGAGCAGTTGGTGACCATTAATGTTTAAAATATTCTTTAAGTCACTTTCAACCTTTGGAAAGACGCTCTCCAGTTTGTCTTCTGTAATTGTGTTGTGAATGTCCATGGGAGTGAAATATGTTTTCTTGGTTGTTTTAAACTTCTGAACAACATATGACTAGCACTGCGATTGGGTTGCTTTGCATTCTACACCAGGGAGCATGTTCCCCGCAAGTGATTGAAATCTCTCAAACGCATCTCTTGATGTCTGCGACTTGTCTGCCAATAACAAAAATACGCACATCTGCACATGCTTGCAAGATCACATTTTCTATTTGAGGAAAATTGACTTGTGCTATGAAACGTTTCTAAAGTTTCATTCCAAAAGTTAAAAATGAACACAAATTCCACTTCTTGCATCGTGTTTGCAATATTCCTTGCCTCCCTTCGAGTGTCAACATTTTGCTACTGGTCAGCTGATAAATCTTCCAAAGCTTCTACGATCTTGAAGAAAGGGTTGATACTTGCTGCAGCTGCAACAGCATGAGCTCCAATCTGGTGTCTGAAAGTGGTTTCAACACATGTTTATTTCCAATGCGGTCTTTGGTAATTCTCTACCGAGCGGTTGAGGCTGAAAAGAACGTGTAGAGCAGTTTTACATTGGAAACGAAATGTACTGCAACTTGAGAGCGCTCCTTATCACTTCCGCCAACTATACATTTAGTGAATCAATCCACATCACTTCTTCCAACTATACATTTAGTGAGGCAATCCACATCACTTCGTCCAGCTACATTTAGTGAGGCAATCCACATCACTTCGTCCAGCTATAAATTAGTGAAGCAATCCACATCACTTCGTCCAGCTACATTTAGTGAAGCAATCCACATCACTTCGTCCAGCTATAATTAGTGAAGCAATCCACATCACTTCGTCCAGCTACATTTAGTGAGGCAATCCACATCACTTTATCCAGCTGTAATTAGTGAAGCAATCCACATCACTTCGTTCAGCTACATTTAGTGAGGCTATCCACATCACTTTATCCAGCTATAATTAGTGAAGCAATCCACATCACTTCGTCCAGCTACATTTAGTGAGGCAATCCACATCACTTCGTCCAGCTACATTTAGTGAGGCAATCCACATCACTTCGTCCAGCTACATTTAGTGAGGCAATCCACATCACTTCGTCCAGCTATAATTAGTGAATGAGCAGCACATGACACATTAATGACAAACTGATTTCCATCCAAAAGTTTCTTTTCGCTGCATGCCATTGTGACGTCCATACATACCGACAGCATTATCGTAAGCCTGCCCTCTGCATTGAGCAAAACTCCAATTCACCATCATCACACGAGTACTTCAACACCTGCTGTGCCATAGCTGCGCAAGTGCGGTTTCATTTTTGACGTTTACATACGGCTGAAACTAAAAAGGGGGCAGAGAGCTAGGGTCATTGACATGGCTGTCATGACAGTGACAGTCGCACGGCAACTGACGTTGGCGTCTCTAAAAGTCTGAAAAAAAGATCCACCGATGAGAGACAGCTATTTATATCTCTACTGTAAGAGACAGCTATTTATATCTCTACTATAAATCAAATAAAGGCTCATTGAATCTGTATGACATCTTACCAGCAGCGTGATCTTAGATTACTCCGCGCGGCAGGTTTCAGATAATGATAAGGAGAAAACTGTCCTAAAGTGTCAACGTCAGAGATAAGCCTAGGGCGCACCACAATGATAATGAGAAGAAGATAATCTCTGTAACACAGTAGCAGAGACGGGGCCGGAGAAAAGGTCGCTCTACGTAAGATAAGTTAAACAGTTGACCATTAGAAGTTGTACCTAGTCCTGCCCTGAACTGATGGGTCTTGGGGACGCTATTTATACACGCATCATATTCATGAAACTAAAAACAAAAATAAAGATAAAATAAATTGAACAATACTTAAGTAGATACCTATTGATAATTAAAATTGATCCCCTATGTGTCCAGTACATCCCCATTTGATTATACACGATTCTACATGTTTGTGTTTTGTTTTTTTTAATGAAAAGCTTAAACATGCCATTTTATGATTTGTATAACGGACAACTGTGAGCAGTGGTAGCAGTGGTAGACTGGACTGGTCTAGCGGCAATGTAACGAACATCTAAATCTGACCAAATCGACTGGAATATTCCTTGGGCCTGTGGCGAGGGATTAGCTGTCAGGCAACAATGGTACTGACAATGCCGGTCGAGGTCACAGACAGGGCCGGTCAAGGTCACAGACAGGGCCGGTCGAGGTCATAGACAGGGCCGGTCACAGAGAACCGTACAGGGAGACAGTTATGAAACAAAAGATACATTTAAGTAAAACGCTCAGAATCCATTTAGAGTTATGAATCAACATTTATTACACCTATAGCCCAGAGACAGTGATGGGTACTTCATAAGCAACTATTTTGTATATGTTCAATAATGTTCTGGGGGGTCGTTCGTGGTCTTTTGGTGAATGGAAAATGTCCGTGGTTCGTGTGGGTCATATTTCAATCCATAGATCACATTGGCTGTTGTACGTCGAAATATTTTTAAAAATAAACTCCGTTTTTTTATTCATCTAATAAAATATTTTTATTATTTAGATCATTGTTTTCATCAAATGTTACAATCGTCTTTACAAAAGTTGTCAAGCAGTAAAAAAAAAAAAAAAAAATTTTNAAATATTTTTATTATTTAGATCATTGTTTTCATCAAATGTTACAATCGTCTTTACAAAAGTTGTCAAGCAGTAAAAAAAAAAAAAAAACAATTTTGACCCATTCATGAACGTGTGGTAAAATGTTTCGAGCATTGATGTCTTCGCCTTTACTAGGTATGCCGGCCATTAAACACCCTTCCTGTCGGCCATCAAACAATACACCCTTCTTGTCGACCATAAAACAATACACACGCCTGTATGTCATTAAACAATACTCCCTTCCTTTCGGCCATTAAAAAATACCACCTTCCTGTCGGCCATTAAATAATACACCCTTCCTGACGGCCATTATACAATACACCCTTTCTGTTGGCCATTTAACAATACACACTTCCTGTCGGCCTTTAAACAATACACACTTTCTGCAGCTGCCAATATGTATTATTAGCAGATACAATTAATAAAGTGTCTCTTTAGACAAAACAAAAAAAAAAGGGGGGGGGGGAGGGGGTTTGACAACTAACTTTTAGAAAATAGGTTTCTACTGCAAATTACTCCCTCATTTAGTTCATCTGTCACATATGATGACATATCTTACAAATATGAAGGATGCCTGTTCGTGGACGTTTAAGTGGCACACGGCATTATTAATGTATGTAGTGCAAAACCGGCCCAATTATCACCGGCAGAAACGACCCAAATATCGCCGGCAGAACCAGCCCAAATATTACCGGCAGAACCAGCCCGAATATCACTGGAAGAACCGGCCCAAGTATCACCGGCAGAACCGGCCCAAATATAACCGGCAGAACCGGCCCAAATATAACCGGCAGAACCGGCCCAAATTTCACCGGCAAAACCGGCCCATGTATCACCGGCAGAATCGGTCCAAATATAACAGGCAGAACCGGCCCAAATATAACAGGCAGAACCGGCCCAAATATAACAGGCAGAACCGGCCCAAATATAACAGGCAGAACCGGCCCAAATATAACAGGCAGAACCGGCCCAAATTTCACCGGCAAAACCGGCCCATGTATCACCGGCAGAATCGGTCCAAATATAACAGGCAGAACCGGCCCAAATATAACCGGCAGAACCGGCCCAAATATAACAGGCAGAACCGGCCCAAATATAACAGGCAGAACCGGCCCAAATATAACAGGCAGAACCGGCCCAAATATCGCCGGCCGAACCGGCCCATGTATCACCGGCAGAACCGGCCCAAATATAACAGGCAGAACCGGCCCAAATATAACAGGCAGAACCGGCCCAAATATAACAGGCAGAACCGGCCCAAATATAACAGGCAGAACCGGCCCAAATATCGCCGGCAAAACCGGCCCATGTATCACCGGCAGAACCGGCTCAAATATCATCGGCAGAAGTGGAAAATGCTGCACATGTATCACGGCTCATATGTCCGGGGCCCAACTGGATTTTTCCCTGTGTTCTAGCTGGACCAGTCCACCACTGCCATTGAGTATAGAAAGTGAAGCACAAACAAGGCCTTGATTGACTCTTAAGGTAATTATTACACTTCTGCTCATATAGGACTTCTGGATTCTCACGGCACAGAGGACATTTTGGATTCTCACGGGACAGAGGACATTTTGGATTCTCATGGGATATAGAACATTTTGGACTCTCACGGGATAGAGGACATGTTGGACTCTCACGGGATAGAGGACATGTTGGACTCTCACGGGAAAGAGGACATTTTGGATTTAGAAAACGGCAAGATTTGTTTAAATGGAGTTGTTGTTTTTTTTTTTTTAATGTTTATATCAACGAAATGATTCAATTGCACATCGGAAATGTATCAATCTGTAAATCTATCAATCTGTAAATCTATCAATCTGTAAATCTATCAATCTGTAAATCTATATATACATGTAGATCGGTGAAGTGAGCCTTGCACGGTAGGTTCCGAAACAAATTTACGCCACACTGAATTGTCTTGAGTTTTAAAACGAAAAATACGTGAACTCTTCTTTCGCCCCCCCCCCCCCCCCCNNNNCCCCCCCCCCCCCCCAAATCCTGTATATTTGAGGATGTCTTTTTGTAAAGACCTATTCGAGATGGTTTCATAATTATATCGTCATTTGTCTTCTTCTTTGACTTTCTCAAGTCCCAGCGGTCCTCCCAGCGGACACTATCCTCCCAGCGGACACTATCCTCCCAGCGGACACGATCCTCCCAGCGGACACTATCCTTCCTCGCCTACCGATCTCTTTCCAACTTTTCACCGATCTCAGTTATAAAATTCATTTCTACCTCTCTAATAACGACATACTCCGGCGATACCATTATAAAAAAACAACTTCATCCCCTCGACAAAACAAAATTAAATAATAATCTGCGTTCGATACCAGAGATGACTCACATCTACTTTTACTCTAAGTGTAAGAGCTGGGCAAACATGGTCTCGATCTTTGTGAACTATCAATGCAACGCTCTGGCCAATTTTACTTACGCCAACATTTGTTTTTTAAAAGTTAGTCAAAGCGTTTTCATTGTTTATATTGTGATAGCCACTAGATTTATAGATAACAGATTACGTTGTGATAGCCACTAGATTTATAGATAACAGATTACGTTGTGATAGCCACTAGATTTATAGATAACAGATTACGTTGTGATAGCCACTAGATTTATAGATAACAGATTACGCATGGCCAAAAAAACCTTGTGTATGGCAAAAAAACAACAACTTTCACATGGCCCAAAAAAAACAACATTGAAAAAAATGTTTTTAGTTCATCACTTATACAAGTCGTAAACTGCTTTTCCCTCCAACATAATCAACTTCAGAGTTCGGCATTATTGAGTACTTATCTTTTTAACCAAAATAATTTATTTTATTTTATTTATTTAATTAATTTTTTAAAAAATTGTTTTAATGTTAATTGTATTATGGGGGGGGGGGGGGGGGGGGGGGTGGCGGTAAAAAGTCTTGCAACAATTTCCCACGGTCATCTAGATGATGTTATTTCCGGATACAATTTAAATTTTTAAAAATGCACGTCCTTGAGATATCGGGTCAAAACGTAAGGATTCCTTCTCGAAGGCTGCGCACCAATCACCTGCCCGGCATGTGCGCATTCAACATTTCTTAAATAAGAACCAACCAACCATTTTTGTTGTTACATGATGTTAATTCTCATTATAAAATGTAAAAAAAAAATAAAACATAACAAACAAAGGCAAAAAGAAAAATAACGCCCAAATGTGGACATCGAGGCAGCGTGAGTCTATGCACCTTGACCCTAAACACGTGTCCAATCCATGGGTACATAGATCTAGTCATTTTAAGTGCTCACACACGGGAAACATGTGGAGTGGCATTGAAGTGCCAGAAGCCAATGAATTCATCGCACCGAAACCTTCACCAAAAATGGTCACACAAACTGCACCGGCCCCCCCGCCCCTGCTACCCAACGACCCAGAACGTGATACACACTCAATATTTACAAGCTTACTGTAAGATCCTTCGCAGTTCGTTCCAGTAAAGAATTACAGACACATTATGATCACCCCGATGTCAGAGATCCTGAGTTCAAGTTATCCTCCACAATCCAATCCAACGGCAACCAACAACAGGTCCCCAAAACATAATTTACCAAGGATTCAAAGAAATGGGTTAGTTTTCAGTTTACAGAGGGCGCTGGGGGTTGGGGGTGGTCGGTCTGTGGTATGACTTAGAACGCTAAAACCGTATTATTATTATTTTAATTTTTTTCTATGTAGGCTGCAGTATTTTTTTTTAAATCCCTGAACCCTGGCCAAGTAACAAGGAAATCTGCTGGTGACACGGCTTGATACCTGAGAACTCGGTCAGAACTGTGGGCGTGGCTAAGCTCGAAGTAAGTTAATTTATTTCAGGTCAAGGGAGGTACAAGAAAGATTATGGCCGAGCCCAAACAAGTTACCGGCAGGGGAGATAGCTTCGCCGTCTGCTGGGTAGCCCTCTCCCAAGCTGGATTCCCCCCCCCCCCCCCCCTCCCTCCCCGGCGCCTCCCCCCCCCCCCCGCAATTCCCGATCGATCATGCCCCTACCCTCCAACATTAATCCACCAGATGGAAAAAAACTGTAATTTGCGTTTGTCCAAAAATGGGCCGCCAGTCTTCACCGAATTTCCGCGCATTGAAAAAAAAAAGAAAAAAATGTATATATCTACGACTCCTCCCACAATTAATGCGTGAACCGCCAAGGTTGTTTTTTTCAACCTGCAACCCCCTAGTGACCGGCAAAAAATGGACTCGTCCGTACTTTCGGTTAAATATAAGGCTGACGGGCTCAACAGGCAATCTAACAGCTTCCAGCAAGCCTCACAGCAGAAGGTAAGAATCTAAATGTCTAATCAAAGATTAGTTGGCCACTGTCTAAAGTTTTCAGAATATTCTTGAGACTTTATTGTTAATTAATAGTTAACTGTCTTTTTATAAACATGTTGTTTTTTTGCCATATACTTTATTTGAGGTGCTAAAACATATGTTGTTATTGCTTGCTGATACTTAAAATGATAAAATGTAAGGTAGAAAAAAAAATGCATCTCTTTCAATAATTTTTAAGTCAAATGAAAAACACAACATTTATTTATGCATTTAATTTTTAAAAATAAATGATCATTTTATTTGATATAGAAGTTTGCATTAGAATGTCTAGCACATTCGGTAGGCTACATCAGTCGGGCCTTAAAAATAAGGTCGTTGCCTTTATCCTCGTCAATATTGCACTAAATTCCTAACAAAGTCCTATTTAGGACGAAATAGTTATGAAATGTGCTGTCCAGAATTCGTTGACGTCTGAGAACAATAAAGAAAAACTATTTCCTTTTCTTACGTTCTCTGTTTAAAAAAAAATGTTAGCGGTACAATAAATCTCTAATCTTTATTTATGTTATACCCACGTGACTCCCTTCACCAATCATATGCAATCAGCCCTAAACTTAAAATGAACAAATCATGCACACCCATAGTGTGCGCACCGAACCTCTGAACAACCCATAACGCGAATCGAGCGTCATCCGCTCAAAAATCCAGTACAGACTCAAGACGTCATGCGAAAATTGAGATTAATATAATCAGTCAGAACAAACACTACTAACAGTCTTATCTCATGATTAGCTGCTTATAGAGTTTTATATTATTTTCATCCGTGTAAACTTTGAAACCTTTATTTCAAACTTCTATCAAGTGATCGATAATTTTATTTACCGTCAATACATTTTTTAAACATGCTGTTCCTTAAAAATAATTTCGAAAACCACATTTTTCACAAAGCGGATTTCCACAACTTATTTGTAAATAACGTGTATAGACGCTACGTGTGTTCATGTCCTTACTTTATTTTAAAGCTGAAGCGATTTAACAACGTTCCGAATTACAAAGTCTTTACGTACTTGAATCGCAAAAATCAATTTCACAATCACCTTGTGTACAAAAAAAAAATATTTTTAAAAAGTATACATTTTTTTACGATCACAATTATTTTTCAACTTGAAATGTCACCCACATTTCAAAAGACACTTGAAATCTGTGGTTAATCTTATGTCACGGAATGTAAAATAAAGTCATACAATTTGATTTTTAAAAATTCGCCCCCCCCCCCTCCCACTTTTTCCTTTAAAAAAAAAAAAAAAATATTTACAATTATTGCTTCTTGATGGCTTCATTCTAATGCAAGGACGATTTGTGCAGAACAAAACCAGCTCGATATTTTATTAAAGCTAATCACTCTTGACAGGATCAACAACGTTTCAATCCCCATTAAGTTTAATACCTGAGTTTCCGTTAGAGCTTAGACTATCCTTTAAGTCTTGTCCGATCTTGTTCCTTGCAGAATTTCAACAGTTCTCAAACACCGTAAAAGGAAAATACCCGCATACTCTTACTATCAAAATGGCCGAACTCCAGAGATTGTTGCACACAGAGGTCTTCACCTTTGAGCCACTGAAGGTATGTGAGTGTGTCACCGTCTTCGTTCAAGCACGCTGCCTTGTGTCACCCTGTCCTGTCAAATGTCTTCCTGTCCTGTCAAATGTCTTCCTGTCATGTCAAATGTCTTCCTGTCATGGCAAATGTCACACTGTCCTGTCAAATGTCTTCCTGTCATGGCAAATGTCGTCACGTCGAGTGTCATATTCTCATACGCTGCAAGGCTCCCAAAAGTTTTCCGTTTTGAAGTTGTGCATGTGTTGCATTTTAAAGACATAGATTTTATTTGAAAAGATTAGTAAGAATGCTTCTGCTGTTCACTGTGCTGTTCACTGTGCTGTTCACTGTGCTGTTCACTGTGCTGTTCACTGTGCTGTTCACTGTGCTGTTCTCTGTGCTGTTCACTGTGCTGTTCACTGTGCTGTTCACTGTGCTATTCATTGATCTGTTCACTGTGCTGTTCACTGTGCACACATTGACCCTTTAGTTGAAAAACACATCTTATGAGATGACACCTTAAAGAAATGGTCATGTGCTATATCAAATCTAAAAATCCCCCCGCCCCACCCCCAACCTTTTTTTTATGACTTCATAAAGTCAATGCATGTTTATAACTTAACTCTGGGTGTTCAAAGATTATTTTTTTTCATGCGTTCCAGGCTTTACTGTCCGGCGTTGAGCCGTCGACCTCTTCCACAACAACCGTTGGAAACCTAAACGGAAACACAGGTACGTGCAGGTCACGTGGGTCTAAACGATTTATGACGGATTTTTTTTCTCAAAAAAAAACAAAAAACAACTGTGGATAATAACTATTAAAAATTTACTATGAAAAGTGCAACATACCTACCTGCATTAAATGATTACTATACAGTATACAGATTTGAGTATTACATATTATGTAGAGGCAGAACCAACCCAAATTTTAAAGCCATGTTTTTCGGGATTAAACATCTTCCCTACTTTGGTGTCGGGGATTAAGGGCACTGGGGAATGTGATTTCATATCAGGCGTTAGATTACACAAGAATTCCCACAAGTAACTTGTACTTATGTCTCATGCTCATTTCAGGCACACAACCCGTGAACGCCAACGTCGCCCAACCCCTGCTCAACCTGAACAGATCCTCCCCCGGATTTAACGCCAACCTGAACACGACCAACCTGAACACGACCGCCACCATCACCATCGACAACCAGGGACACGCCAACCTCAACACCAACGTGTCCGCCACTGTGACCCGGGGCCCCACCAAGCAAGAGGTCAGTACCGTACACATTATTCTAGGGTTTGCAGGGGGGGGAGAGGGGGGTGAGACTAATTATAGACTGAACTACATATTTTGGTGATAGTTATTTTGTGGTAACCCTTTGGTTAAAGCTTGTTATGATATTATGCAAATGCAAGCATGATTGCAATCAATAAAAATCAATGATGACCACTCATTGTATTGAAACATTTTCCAATATTATAATTATAGTTACAAGAAGTTAATATACATATTTTTTTAGTCTATTGCAATATTCTGGTATAAAAAAACAACAAATAATTTGATCTTAATTGTAGATATACTTTATATAACATAAACTCGAACAAAACCGAGTGGACTAACACATTACATATCAAAGCCCATTTGAAACCAATGCTTATCACAAACATATGAGAACTATCTATAGTTCATATCCTGTATTTTCGATTTATTTTCTTTCGCGGGAGGGTGGGGGACTCAAATACAATTCCACCCCCCGCCCCCCAACCCAGGGCTATATAAACTATGTAGACACAGCTGATCCTATTTATAAAATAATAACTACGACCGTTTGTAGCGCCACCTGTGACCTTTGTTGACCTCTTGTTTCAGATTGATTTAAACCAGGCGAGGCCGTCTCCACAGCAGGCAACAGCTGACAGCAACGCTAATCTCACCGACGTGGCTCACCTTCTTGATGTGGTAAGTTCGTTTAACTACCCTTCACCGTGAATGGACTGTTGCATAAAACGCTAAAGACTCTTCCTTAATGGACTATACACCCCCCCCCCCAAATCTCTCCCATAAACGACATTAGAGTGTTCCACACTATGGGCAGTCCACAATAAAAAAACGATGTGAACAAATTTCCTATTTAACATTCAGCGAAGAAAAGTAGAGTTAGAAACTAGTCATACATTGACATATTATGAATGTGTGGTTGATGTTTGATGTTGATTGATGCATGGTGGTTGTTGTTGTATGGGGGTTGAATAATCTTGATTGATGTGGATGAGAGAGTGAAAGGCCGATTCCCCCCCTCCCCCACCCTACTGATACCCAAACTAACCCTTCTCTCCCCCCCCTCTCCACAGGTGCACGAGGCGCCATCAGATGGTCAGAAAGACCTGATCAACCAAGTGACAGACACTGTTGTCGACGCCCACCTGGCCACCACCGTCAACACACAGGCCAACATCTTGGAGGCCAACGAGAGAATCGACAAAGAGAAAGACGCCCCTGAGCAGGTCAGTTCTCGCGCCACAAACGCTTGTATAAATAGAATGATGACGTGACAACCTATCCCCATGTGATTAACATAACATTTTTTCTTAAGCTTTGAATATAGAATAAATTAAAAATCAGGCTTACATTATATGCAAGGGTGGGGTTACTGTTCTTAATGCCACATTTTGTTCATTTTCTTACAATATGTGAACATATAAATATATATATTAACATATGTATATATAGAGAGAAAGAGATAGATGTTACAATTTTTGAATTGTTACTTATTAAAACTATTCATTAGTCCAGTCCCCCCCCCCCCGGGGCCAAATTTAAAATTGATATGCTTGTTAATATATATATTAAAATATGTATATATAGAGAGAAAGAGATAGATGTTACAATTTTTGAATTGTTACTTATTAAAACTATTCATTAGTCCAGTCCCCCCCCCCCGGGGTCAAATTTATAATTGTTATGCTTGTGGTTCCAAGAAAATCTCTCAAGTGTAAAGCTTCACTTCTTTTCAACTGTCCCATCTCGCTTCTTTCCAGCTTGACAACGCCAGCCCGTCTGTCCTCTGGCAACAGTTCACATCTGCCATGCTGCCCGAGCTGACCAAAGTGGTCAACTTCACCAAGAAGCTCCCCGGGTTCTCCGAGCTGAACGCCGAGGACCAGGTCCAGCTGATCAAGCAGGGTAGCTTCGAGGTCATGGTGGCCCGCATCTCACTGCTCATCGACGAGATCAACCAGGAGATGCTGGACCCCCAGCTCAAGCTCAAGTGTTCGAGGTGAGCATCATCGGAATGTGTGTGTGTGTGTGTGGAGGGGCGTGGTGTCTCTGTATGTTAGTGAAGTTGGCATCGGAGCGCGAAAAAGAAGCTAATTAGTTTGAAGATGCTTGGAGCTCCTGACTCCAATCTTTAAGGAGTGCATGAAGCTTACAGTCGAAATTATTACAACTAATCAAACTCAGATTACAGCCAGCGTCAGTATATCGCAAGAGCTATGTCTCTAATTCATGACTCTTTCTACGCCCACAGAAATATCGTCCGCGAGATGCCTATGGGTCCACTCATTGACCAGATGTTTGAGGTGGCCGAGCAGTTGAACCCCATGCGTCTGACAGATGGCGAGATCGGTCTGTTCACGGCGGCGCTAATTATAACACCCGGTAGGTACCTCATCTCTGGACACATCAGTCACGCCCCCCCCCCCGGTTTTTTGTGTTCCCCATTAGTGCTTTAGCTCTTGGGTGAAAGGCGTTACCGTATGTCCTCAGTTATTTAATTGTCGCTCATACAGATTTTAATTTGAAACAACTTTTAGGTCAGAGCCAGCTTTATAACTTTTACCCTTTTAAAAGGGTGTGGTTTCATATGATTATAATGTTCAGCATTTTAGTTTAAGACAACATACGATGAGAATATATTGCCGCATTTCTTAGCACAGATTTAGTCAGTCATCTAAATGGCTTGCGCTAGATCTGTAACTGGATCATCTCTGAACAGACATTAACCAGTTTCGTCATTCATGTTTCCTTGCAGAACGATCAGGGCTTAAGAACACCACCGCCGTCCGAACGATCCATCGTCTGTTCCTTCAAGCCCTCTACTGCAGCTTGAAGCAGACTCATGCTGGTGAGTACCCATAACAAGTCGGGAGATGACTCTCGCCGCACTTCTCTGCACTTTCTCTCCTCTCTTTCTCTTATTTCTCTCCTCTATTTCTTTTATTTCTCTCCTCTCTTTCTCTTGTTTCTCTCATATCTTTCTTTAATTTTTCTCCTCTCTACCCCAAATTATATGTTCTCGTATCTTTTTCTCCACTACATACTAATTTAACCCCCCACCCCCCATCCACACCGTCTCTCCCACCCAACCCCTTTAACAAACTTTCCCCCTCGTAAATTCACCAAAAAGCTTTCACTCATAATCCTGCATAAATCTACACACAAGACATTCCTCGTCGGCCAGTATTATCCATCTGTCACATCAGGCTGTCAACAGTAAATCATATTAACAGCTGACAGAAATCCCTATTAGATGTTTTGAAATGTCGCGTTGGGGGGGGGAGGATTGGGGGAGATGTGGTAGGCGGGATGAAATCAATCTCAGCTAAGTGCAAGACGTGGACAGGGAAGACGCGAAAAAAATGGCGCCCCTAGTATTTAATGACCCAATCGAAGCCATAAATCTCGGCTTGGTTTCACTATTAATCGTGCTCGTCCCCCCCTTGTCTCCTTCCAGACGCTGACCACACGTTCAGGTCCCTGCTCAGCCTGCTGCCGCTGCTGAAGAACATCAACGAATCTCACACGAGATTTCTCAACAACATCAAGGCCAAGTCTCCGGCGATGTTCTCCTCTCAGTTCCCTCAGCTGCACAAAGAAGTTTTTGATAACTAAAGGAGGAAGGGTAGCCCTCTTTAAGGAGAAACACAGTTCTCTCCCGACACGGATCCCGTTCTGGTGTTTTCAAATTTTTTTTTTTTTTAAATTTAAAAAAAAAATATTTTTTTTAAACGAGACATTATGGACCATTTTTAAAACTCCACATCTGATGTCCGTGACCCCGAAAAGGCTCTTGGACACGAAACCTGTGCAATGTTTACATCAGACGGCAGAGGCCCCTGGTGGGGGTCTAGTGATATGGTAAACTGGATAGTAACCTCGATTTGATATAACAGTGGTTGAGTTCTCAAATTGACGATTTATAGTTATATACCCGTATGTTGCAAATGTATTCGCAGATATTGACATATACATACTTACACCAACTAGCATTACTAATTTAATGAATATACTCTTATTATTTTAGGTAGTCGTAATTAAAACTCGAGGTTCAGTGGTTTCCAAGTTTTATGTTCCTGTTGCGCCCCATTTCAATATTTAATTATCTAGCATTGTCTCCTATCTTTTTTTATGAATTATTATAGAGGCTTGTGAAAGCATGTATCAATATTAAAACTTTTTGAGCCCCTCTGTCCTCTTTGAAACAGCTTGGAAACCGCTGTCCCGGTTGGCTGAAGTTGACTTTATTTTCATTCTGTTTTAAACTCTAGCCATTTTCTTGTTTCGCCCCAGCCATGAGCCAATATTTGTCTACCATTAAATGATATGTTTGTCCATCTGCTTAAAAGCACAGACCTTCAACTTAATATACACAATTAGGGAGATGGCTACACAATAATAATACATTGGTCGAAATTGGGCGGGGGGGGGGGGGGAAAAAAATTTGGAGACAGACAACTCGAAAAAGGGGGGAGGGGGGGTTGGAATTACACATTACAATGAGTTTCCACAGTTGTATTTTTTCCCACTTACTATTTGTTTAAATAGCCAATTTAGCCGGATGTTGGAAATTAGGTCAAATGGAGAACAGAGCGATTCAACCAACAGTTGTTGACACAGAGAAATCCATTCATTTTTATATACACATATGTAATTTTTACAACTACCGTATTGTGTTCAGACTGCAATGACATCTCATCGTCATCACGTCACCTTCATATTATATTACTTATCCATGTTCAAGCCTGCGTGTCATCGTCATCGCATCACCTTCATATTACTTATCCATGTTCAAGCATGAGACCACATATACTTAAACTCATTGGACCATATTTTATGCAACCATATCCGACTGAATAGATTTTTAAGAATTTAAAAAAACAAAAAAACAACTCATTTCATTTTTTTAAAAGAAATTTCATCCAGTCTCATTTCACTACGCCAAATGAATGTAGATCTGATTACAATTGTGATATAGGTTGGGTTTTTTTTCTTTTAATTTAAAGGTAGTTGGGGGGGGGGCACACATTTGCTAGTAAATTTTGAGTTCACTTATGCATTTTTAAATTTCATGTAGAATAACTAAATGGAGGGAGTATGAATTGTTTATTCAGATATTTGTTTGAAAGGAGCATGCATTGTTGAGGTTAAATGAATTTAGAATGGAGGTAGTTTCTTTACATTGAAATAATGTCAGCTAAATGTGCCTTATATTTTTTATACATTTTGCTATTAAATGTGATATTTAAAATATAAAATAAAACAATTTTACTATGTGATGTCATCGATTGTAAATAAACAGATTATTTATGTTTTGATTCGTCTGAATAAAATTATATATATTTGGGGGGGGGGGGGGGGATTAGAGGGACACATTGTCAAATTCAATTCAAAAACACTCAAAAGTTCATTATTTGCAAATAAAATTATTTTATACTTAAGAAAAAAATGCTTTGATTATCATTTTTCTGTGTTGTTTGTATGACTTACTATAAAAGTTACTATAACCTGAAGTTACTGGTCTATATTGCTTCACGAAATATTGATTTTCTGCCTAACTGTAAATGTTTTGTAACGAAAATTTATCATGACTTATTTAAGTCATAGTTCTCTTTTACAGCGGTTTATTAATAAATCTATTTAGTCGCCAAACATTTTAAAAAAATAATTTAAAAAAAAACAAAAAAACTTCTTTCTTTTTTCAAATACAAAATGATATTATGGCAACATCCAAAATTATGTGTTTATGAGTTACTTTGTACAAAATGTGTTCATCATCGTTTATGTAATTTCTGGCGACATGCATCAAAAAATTAGTGCGGCTAAAAAGTAAGCCTACTTTTGTAACCCCAAGATGTGTAATTGGAGAAGTGTGGCAAGAAAATACGTTGGACAGCTTGAGAAATTGAGAAACGTGATAGTCACTGAAGTAAATGAAAGGGAATTTTTTTTTTTTTTAAATTTAAAAATAAATAATAATTGCTAAAGAGTGACAGAAGTCGACGGTCATCTGTGAAAATTGCACCAGATACCGCCACTCTAAGATATGAATAACTTAAGTCAATCAATGTGCAGTAGATATGCCACTCTAGGATCTGACTACCTAGTCAATCAAAGTGCAGCAGATAATGCCACTCTAGGATCTGACTACCTAGTCAATCAAAGTGCAGCAGATAATGCCACTCTAGGATCTGACTACCTAGTCAATCAAAGAGAGGCACAGATGAAAAGCTACGGTAACGTCTCGCGAAGACTGATGGAGGGAAACACTACTACAAGTCAAGTAATCTAAACTATCGGACTCAACCCAAGTGGGCTTTGTTTTTTTTTTGGGGGGGGGGGGGGGGGGGGGGGGGTTTTGTGGTGTTTTGTCTGTATGAGAAATACAAATAAATTGTTGTCATCCAGGAATTTGTAATCGCCAGAAACAGTGAACAGACTATGGGTGACCTGATGGCGGTGACATGTCCGGACATTATCCCTAGAATCCCTGAACTCAACGAATCCTATCTTACTTTCTCACCTCTTCATCCTACATAATGTACAGGCCCATTGCTGCAGTCTAAAAGCAGTGCTGGCGTCTCCACTACAAGGTTATACTCTTTCAGCCAACATTTGTTGACTAGTGCTTCCGTGACTCTTTCCGTGACTGTTTCCGGGGCTCTTTCCATGACTGTTTCCGTGACTATTTCCGTGACTGTTTCCGGGACTGTTTCCGGAACTGTTTCCGTGGAAGCTGTCTTCATGGTCCGGTTTCTGTAATTCACATTTTTCTCAAATTTTCTGTGACAGTTCTCTACATTATAAAACTACGAACATTTCCGGAACAAAAATATTTATTCTTCTTCTATCTTTATTGTAAGAGTGTTGGACTGCGATTAAAGCTTTAAAATAGATTAATTGGACACGAACAATTTGTGTCAATGAAACAATACTTTTTAATAATAATTTTAGATAATACACAAGTAAACGTTTCGGCTATTGCCTACATCAGTATAGCAGCAAAACATTTAAATAACTATATTTCAAATTTACATAATATATACATGACATACATGTATTTATTTATTTATTTATTTAGGCATTTTTATATAGCGCTTATCATAAAGCTCTAAGCGCTTTACAATTATTAAAAACATGTAAACTAAGTAAATACAAATGAGACACTAGGATAGTAACTACTGTTCTATAGAAACAATGAAAATGGCTATAAAAAGAGGACACTTTGACACTTCAGGATTAAACCGAAACAGAAAATTAGGTAGGGCAAGGAGGGTGCATCACAGGTCATAGGCGGACCTAAACAGATGAGTTTTAAGGGACTTTTTGAAAATGGACGAGGTTTCACTATGACGTATATGGAAGGGGAGCTGGTTCCAGAACGTGGGCCCATGTATCCTACCTAAAAAAAATAGAAAAAAGAATAGGCGTGGGCTAAAAGCCCAGACAGAAACAAAGAAAAGAAGAACGGAAAGGAAGTGAGTAAAATCTAAAAAAAACCCATCAGGAAAAAGAAATAGCAGCTACGTAAAATTGGGACTTTGTTTTATGCCGCATTTCTCGAGGGGCCCCACGACCAATGTATTGATCATACTGGCTCCTATTTATGCAGATGGGATTCGCCATGTGTCTGTGCCTAGAATTGAATAGAATAGTTCACTGGTTTCAAGGGCTACTCAGCGAGGGTATTAGGAACTGGGGGTGGGAAGGCAGGGCATTAGCCCGGCAAATGTGTTCCAAATAGAGATGAACTGAACGTAATCTTATCCAACTCAAATACAATGCGTCCATAATATAATTCAATAATTTTATAATTATTGATGAAACAATAATATTTTGATATTAGTGAACGCTGCTCTCAAAAATTGTGGACAAAAATTCGCTTTAAAACAAACCGTGATACCACTTGCATTTGATTAGTGTGATTCCACCCCCTCTTGTCGTCCTACCTCTACAAATCCTCGCATGTATTCATTCATTTACAATCTCTTAATACATTCGTTCATCTGACCGACTCAACAATCCCCAACTCAACAATCAGCAACTCAACAATCACCAGCTCAAAAATCACTGAGGTATTTATCTTCATATATGAGACGCTGACTATATACAATGAGAAGCTGAATATATATAATGAGAGGCTGACTATATACAATGAGAGGCTGGCTATATACAATGAGAGGCTGAGTATATACAATGATAAGCTGAATATATACAATGAGAGTCTGACTATGTACAATGATAAGCTGACTATATATAATGATAAGCTGAATATATACAATGAGAGTCTGACTGTGTACAATGAGAGGCTGGCTATATACAATGAGAGGCTGACTATATACAATGAGAAGCTGACTATATACAATGAGAGGCTGACTATATACAACGAGAGGCTGACTATATACAATGAAAAGCTGACTGTATGCAATGAGAGGCTGACTATATACAATGAGAAGCTGACTATATACAATGAGAGACTGACTATATACAATAAATATCTGACTATATATAAAATGAGAAGCGAACCATATACCATGAGAGGCTGACCGTCTTAACCCATTCAACTGAACCCCAGTTCAGCACGTTTAAGATAACATAGAGCACATTTCCACATACTTCAAAACCAGGTTAATAACACATGCCTTGCACTTTACCAACAACATCATCAGTTATTGCCGGTACACAAACCCACCAGACTCATCGAGTTGTACAAGCTTGCCAAAAAAAAATGAACAAATAACAACTCTAACATTCGAAACCAGTGGTGGGGATGTCATTTCTTTTTAAACATGCCAACAAAATTGACTTACAATGCAGTTATGGCAACCCTCGACCCCCAAAACGTTCTTCCAGGCAGGCACGTTCTTTCTCACAGCCCTGGCGAGTGCCGGCACACTCAAAAATAAAAGCACAAGGTTATATTTAGAGGATATTTTTTTTCTCCCCCGACTGCCATGTCCAAAGTCCAGAATTACGTTTTTTTTTTTTGTTTTTTGTTTTTGTTTTTTGTTTTTTAAATGTGTGATGCGTCCCTGGCTCCAGCCTTCCACCGACTACACCCCTTCCACCCTACTCTCTTCGAAAATTTAAATATCACTGCTACCGTTATTATTACAGGCTGACGATTTTGCGCTGAAATTATTAATTTATTCAAGGGTCCTAAAGAAGTTAATATGAGAATTGTTAGCATTTTATGAAAACATTAATCCAGTCCCCAGAATTTCTTAGGGGCTCGAATTTACGTCTTGGTGGGCCGCATGTGGCCAGCGGGCCACAGTTTTCACATCCTTGCTTTAAAAATTAAGGGGCGAAATCCTCGGGGCCCTTTAACTTTTATTAGTTTAAATCAAGTCTGAAAGAAAATGTAAGACTTGGAAAAAACCACAAGTATAAAACGGAAATGTGTAAAGGGAAAAAAGTTTTATTTGTGCACCTTTATAGCATGAAAGGTTGAAACAAGTGGGTGACGATGGTTCCATGTTGTATAGAGTTAAGTACATTCTCTACTAAATATAGCAACATATGGATGACAACATGACCAGACCTGCAGTTTCCTCGCATTCTGGCTAAATCAGTTAAATGGAAAAAATGCACGGGGGGGGGGGGGGGGGGGGAAACCCTTAAGCTGGAGGAAAAGGGGGNCAGCTGGTGACCTTACAGCTGGTGACCTTACAGCTGGTGACCTTACAGCTGGTGACCTTACAGCTGGTGACCTTACAGCTGGTGACCTTACAGCTGGTGACCTTACAGCTGGTGACCTTACAGCTGGTGACCTTACAGCTGGTGACCTTACAGCTGGTGACCTTACAGCTGGTGACCTAACATTTTCCCCTTGACGTAGCTAGATCACGTGGCTATAGGGGTCAGGTCAGTCAAGGGTGTCAAGGTGTTTTATTTACCCATGAATTCCACGCGGCCCCCCCCCCCGCCCGTTTAAGAGTGATAATCAATTAAAATGAACTGACGAAGATCATTAGCCCACTAGGTGGTGCCTTGGCCCACAATTAGCTTATATTGTGGCGCCTTGGCTCATCATTAGCCCGCTAGGTGGCGCCTTGGCTCATCATTAGCCTATATTGTGGCGCCTTGGCTCATTATTAGCCCACTAGGTGGCGCCTTGGCTCATCATTAGCCCATTAGGTGGCCCCTTGGCACACCATTAGCCCAATAGGTGACGTCTTGACCCACCATTGGCCCACTAGGTGGCACCTTGGCCCACCATTAGCTCACTAGGTGGCGCCTTTGCTCACCCATTAGTTATACCATTACTTCCGCCCCTCCCTCGATCTCTTTACTGTCTCTTTCTCTCTACAGCTCTCCTCTATCCTCCTCCGTGGGACAGATATTTCCTCTTAGTTTGTGTACGTAACAGACGGAGTTTTCTTTAAAAATTAACTCTCCGACATGTAAATTAAAGTGTGTGTGTCTTTTCCCTTTTTTATGTTTAAATTACCAAAATACTTTTACTTGCCTTCATTTTTTTTCCCTAATTCGGTTAGACTTTACTTGTGGTGCACTATCTGGCCACGTGGAACCAGCGAGTTCAGAAGAAGCCACTAAAATCTCGTTTATCCCTTAATGAAATTTTTAAACGACCTTCGTCTCTCACATACACGTGCTAAATAGACACGATTTTTTAAAATAAATACATCATAAAGAAGCGTTTTTTTTAAAAAAGCTTAGTTTATTCAAGGTCACCTCGTGCTTCAAGGCCATGCACCAGAAAACAGACAAACATCTGGAGTGCTAAATCAGCTGGTGCCTGTATATAACGAAGACCTGGATATAAACGATGTGGCCAGGGCCCAAAAAAAGAAGTGGCTTAACGCTACAACTTATCGACATTTTTTTTAGGGGGGGGGGAGGGTTGGGGTGAGGGGGTGGTTATGGCTCTGAGCCAGGGCGCCACAGATAAGAAAAGCCTTAACGTTCTGGATTGCCACCCACCTTCGTTAGGAGGGTATTGGTAAAGTCTTTTCATTTAATTATTTTAATAGCTTAAGTGGGGTGGTCTGGTTGAGGCTTTAACTCCCGCGATGATCCTTGCACTATACGAGAGGAAAGAGAGGACAGTCAGGTGTCTTACTGCACATATAAAAAAAAAAACTAGGGCTTAACCTGGTGCACTGGGTACTTTAAGAAAATACCATGTAGGTCCAAGTGTTAACAAAAAACAAACAAAAAAAAAGAGTTAACTTCTCATTGTCTTTAATGAATGCCAGCCTTTAAACAATAGGCCTACAGACAACTACGCCCTACCTGCAGCCTGTAAACAATAGGCCGACAGACAGTCCTACACCCTACCTGCCGGCCTGTCAACAAAAGGCCTACGAAAAAACTCTACAGACAGTCCTAAAGATAGTCTTTCCGACAGTCCTGTAGACAGTCATACAGACAGTCATGTAGACAGTCATACAGACAGTCCTGTAGACAGTCATACAGACAGTCCTGTAGACAGTCATACAGACAGTCCTATCCCATTCATACCCGTGGCTCTTTATTGATAAATATTGTAGTCGCCTCCGAGAAAATTCAACCTTTTTACCGGAGTTCAACCATCATGCATGGCGCTCGCTGCTTGAAAGCTTTTTTCTCACACTCAGTACTATTAATTTGAAAGATGTTGAGAAGGGGGAGAGCCGGTAGTGAAAATGAAGCAGCCACACCAGAAGTAAAATATTTATAATGGATTTCCTATATCTTCAAGTCCACCCCACTCACGCCCCCCTCCCACCCCCCAGAAGAACCACACAGAGGGGAAAAATGGAGAAGTGGAGGGTATGTTTACAGGAGTCACATAATAGATCCACCAATTTCTTTATTTAAATGCTCCCTACCAAATTCATTGTTGCCATATANTTACCTCACATTGGTTCAAAACAATATATATAAGAATGAGCTAGAGTGACATAACGCCAAAAGGGAGATATGATTTAAGTACTTTCGGATTCCTAAAAACAATCATAGTTATTTTCTATTATTTTATGGAAATCGAATAAATTTAAATGCGCAAAAAAGAATTTAAATTCACATTTATTTAAGTAAACATTTAAGTATTATTATTAAAAATTATAAATAAATTTAAAGTATCAACTAAGGAACTATTTTAAGCATTTTATATGTGTTTAAAAGTTATGAAAAAATTTAAAAATAAAAAAAAAACATGATCAAAGAATTACACCGTAATCACATTTATCGGGAAAACCCAAACATCAGTCGTTTTTAGTGCGTCTTTTAGTGCGTTGTTAATATTGCGAAATAATTTTTTAAATTAATTTGTTCTAAATAATCACGCAAATGACATCATAGTGCGAATAGACTATTTCTCCAAAACTCTTATGTTTCTTTTAATTTAATTGCCGCGCGTGACAAAACTGATAGTCTATTTTCCCTTTTTAAAAGTAAAATTAATAAATACAATTGATTGCTTTTTAAATTGTTAATAAAACACACACACAATTTATATGTAACATTTTTAAAAATTTGCCTTTTTTATTCCAAAAATATACTTTTATTAAATTTATAACGTAATAAAAACTAATCTTTAAATATAATTCTAATAAGAAATTGCGGTTTAAGTCAAATAATGCAGCGCAACTCTATAGCCAAATAGCATTTACTTATCCACTTATACCTCATACAAATAAGAACGGACCGTATGAAGTGCAAAATATGTTAGTTTGGATATGGAAAGGACTACAATCCGGTAAATGATTTTCTAAATGTATTTAAATCTGGGTGGGGGAGGGGTTGGTCACTTTGCCCCAGGCAGCACAAGATACGTCTCAAAATAAAGGAATGAATTTGATAAATAATTAAACTTATTGGGTACATTCATAATGGAGGTAGGAAATAGGATGTGGACATTTTTACGTCGGTGACAATATATTTAAATTCTATGGTATTACATTTGTGAAAAAAGAGAAGTTGCATTCTCTTTTTACAAATATGTGTATGTTCATTTCGCTCAAGGCAGCACAATATACGTCTCAAAATATAGGAATGAATTTGATAAATAATTAACCTTCTTGGGTACATACATGTCGGAGGTAGGAAAGAAGATGTGTAAATTCTTGCGTGGATGACAACAGAGTTAACTCCTATGGTATTACATTTGAGAAAAATAAGATGTTGCATTTTCTTCTTACAAATATTGGTAAGTTCATTTGCCCAAGGCAATACAAGATACGTACCAAAATAAAGGAATTAATTTGATTTATAACTAACCTTCTTGGGTACATACATATCGGAGAAAGGAAAAAGGATGTGTACATTTTTATGTGGATGACAATATAGTTAAATCCTTGGGTATTACATTTGTGAAAAAAGAGAAGTTAAATTCTCTTTTTACAAATAAACATATGTTTACCAATTAAGAAAATCTATTGCGTTAACAAATCTTGGGTACATTTGTATAAGTTTATCCATGAGTATCAAAACCCAATCATTTTACACACTTTAAAATTAAATTTTGACAAATAAAGATGGGTTAATATTTTTTTTAATGAAAATATATTTTTGTTTTTACTTTGCAAAAAGTAAAGAGTTGTGTATTTTTATGAGATTAACAATTAATTTTTTTTTAAAGACAGTACAGTTGCGAGATTCATCTTAGATAAAAGAATTCTTTGTTTTACGATTTTCTGATAATGTTTTTTTTATTTTTTTATAAGGCAAACATGTGTTTAAATTTTTGATGAAGATATCAATATATATATCGAATTCCTGTAATACAAAATATATTTATTTAACATACAGAGTTTTTGTTGCAAATTTAAGATTAGGTTTTTTAACAATTTTGAGAGGAAAAAGTTGTAATTCAAGGGCACGAAAAGGGGGAAATCTAAAGTATTTCTCTAGCGTAGTAATTGTCCCTCAATTAACTTCTTTAGTGACAAAAGTGATATAATTAGTGAGACGTTAGACTGGGTAATTTAAGGTCATGTTTAGATGGGAAAAGTAGTTTAGGAGCGTGAAAGGGTGTAGGGTACGCGTATCATATATAGCAGATAAACACTTCTCAAAAACGTAATGATGTTAGAAACGTAAATAGCATTACATTTTAAAAGTTGTGACTTGAGATGATTTTTTGCAATAGCCCGGGTTAGGGGAATTATCCCGATAACATCGGGTAATTTATTCTAGTGTTTATAGAATAAGAAATTTGACTAAAAGTGTTCTTGGACTAATATATATCTAGTTATTCTAGATGCCAGTTACTAATTCATGGACATTTTTTATAAAAACAAATTTAACAAAATATTTGAAGTGCTCACGTAATCACAATTCATTTCTTACTTTAAATATTATTATGTGTTGTTGTTGTTGTTATTGTTCGTCCGTCGAAGATCGAGTCGTCCGGTGTTGGATGACTGATGACATGCGCAGGTGACTTTTGTTTAAAGTTGAGGAAGAGTTGCGCGGCGTCGACCTCACTCTCTCGTCCGGGGCCCACCATGTCCAGTGGCAAGACTCTACGCCAAGATGACCAGGGATATAGGTACGGGTACAGGAAATGTCGAATTGTTTCACTGAATACGCCTTACGGGGACTCCCATCTCCGGGTTTGAATTCAGAGATTCCTTCTCTTAGATGAGTTGCCGACCAAGGTTAACGAGTCCCATCCAGCCACCCCGGGTTGCTGGTGGTGTTTTTGCTTGACTGGCCTTCCATTGACTCTGTTGAACGTAGCATGCCGGGAAGGTTATTTTTCAGATGCTGAAAGAACGGCGTCACAAATTAATCATCCCTTTCTTTTTTTAATTTATGTCAACTTCGCTGTTATTCGCGAGTTTCTTTCTGGCTGGTTGTGTGGCAAACCTTCGGACGTCTAATTGACCCACTTCCCGTCAACGTTTCGAGGTGAAACTTGAAACATAGACGCGATGCAGAGGACAACACATCATATCAAATTTTCAGCCCCGACACCACCAAAAAAATCAGTTTCTCATGTTTTTCAAAGGGAAGAAGATGGAAATATGATGCCACTGTTTTCAGGAAATAAAATTTCATAAAACAGCGCTAAATGAGATTATTTTTTTTTTAAATTTATATATATATATATATATATATATATATATATATATATATATATATATATATGTACACACACATTTATATCAAAATTGCTTTTGGGGGCTAATATTTTGTTTTGTTTT
>CAXITT010000091.1:814177-828315 GCA_964033795.1 Lymnaea stagnalis | reverse complement strand
CTCCCTTTCTTTTACTTTTTTTTCGAGGGGGGGGGGCCAGGGGTGGGCCGGGAGTTGTGGGCCGGGGAGGGGGGGGGATTTTGTTGAATCAAGAACCAAATTAAATAGTCAGTAATGCTGCATCCTTGTGATCTGTCAAGATTTCTTCTCATGAGCTTGAAATGAGTTGTCACAGCTAGACTTATCTTAGTGGTGGAACTCCATCACACTCTTCGAGCAATGCCATCAATTGATCGGTTACAGTGCCCTACTGCGAAGGAGAAAGCTTTTGGCTTATCAACGTGAAGGTTAAAACAACAGCAACAACAAATACAAACAGAACGGCAATACATGTACTAACCATAATATTTAAACCTTGTCCATTCTTAATAAACTGCGAAATTTAAATGTCAGACATTAGTCATTGATTCTAATGGTTACAGCTTTTAAAGTCGTTAAAAATTAGTTTGTTTTTTTTAAAATAAATTTAATGAATGGGTTTCCCCTCTATATGTTACAGCTTGAAAAAAGATCATAATTTATTGTTTATTTTTATTAATATTTCTATTGATTTTGATTATTTTATATTTAATTAGTGAAAAATGTAGAGCGTATACCTATATTCATTTATTAATTTTTGTTCGGGGGTGGGGGGGGGGGGTGGGGAATATTGACATAATTAATTAGGAGGGGGGTCCTTGANGGACTTTTTGAAAATGGACGAGGTTTCACTATGACGTATATGGAAGGGGAGCTGGTTCCAGAACGTGGGCCCATGGAAGCAGAAGGAGCGTTCACCGATGGTCTTAGTTTTAGTTCTTGGGATTGAGAGGGTTCTACTGTCAATGGAAGAACGTGTATCATAATGATTTGAAGATTTTAGCTTTCTTTTAATGGCAGCATTCAGTTTTTAAAAAAAATATAAATTATCAATTAAATTATGTCGATTGTAGATGCCAAATGGGATTTAATTTGAATCAAATGCTATTGATCAAACAATATCCTTGTTAACAAAGTTGACACTGTTGGTAAAAGAAAGCGGTGCAGTTATCCCAATTCTCGAATAGTTTTACTAAATTATCCAGGGAAACTTGATTTACTAGACACCAATGAGGATCATAAATTATTTGTTGTATGTAATATGTTCACATGGAGATAAGGGACTTAATTAAATTAAAGCTTTTGTCCAATTCAATAATTTTCATATTAATGAAGTGCTGTCCTATCTGTCTCATTACTTCAATGATATCAAGTATCAGTTGGTCGAATCTTGTACATGTACTCCCTTTCTTTTACTTTTTTTTCGAGGGGGGGGGGCCAGGGGTGGGCCGGGAGTTGTGGGCCGGGGAGGGGGGGGGGTTTTGTTGAAGCAAGAACCAAATTAAATAGTCAGTAATGCTGCATCCTTGTGATCTGGTAAGATTTCTTCTCATGAGCTTGAAATGAGTTGTCACAGCTAGACTTATCTTAGTGGTGGAACTCCATCACACTCTTCGAGCAATGCCATCAATTGATCGGTTACAGTGCCCTACTGCGAAGGAGAAAGCTTTTGGCTTATCAACGTGAAGGTTAAAACAACAGCAACAACAAATACAAACAGAACGGCAATACATGTACTAACCATAATATTTAAACCTTGTCCATTCTTAATAAACTGCGAAATTTAAATGTCAGACATTAGTCATTGATTCTAATGGTTACAGCTTTTAAAGTCGTTAAAAATTAGTTTGTTTTTTTTAAAATAAATTTAATGAATGGGTTTCCCCTCTATATGTTACAGCTTGAAAAAAGATCATAATTTATTGTTTATTTTTATTAATATTTCTATTGATTTTGATTATTTTATATTTAATTAGTGAAAAGTGTAGAGCGTATACCTATATTCATTTATTAATTTTTGTTCGGGGGTGGGGGGGGGGGTGGGGAATATTGACATAATTAATTAGGAGGGGGGTCCTTGAAATTGTGACGGTTGTTGACAAGGAGGGAGGGGTTAAAAAATACCTAAATTTGTTTACATAATAAATGAACGACGCGGCCCCTAACACACACACACAAAGAATTTTTATTAAGTCTTAACAACACTTTGCTCAACCGTGTTGTCCCGGGCCCTTAGGGTTTTTGCATGTTAACAATGTTGTCCCGGGCCCTTACGGTTTTTGCATGTTAACAATGTTGTCCCGGGCCCTTACGGTTTTTGCATGTTAACAATGTTGTCCCGGGCCCTTACGGTTTTTGCATGTTAACAATGTTGTCCCTGGCCCTTATGGATTTTGCATTTTAACAATGTTGTCCCGGGCCCTTAGGGTTTTTGCATGTTAACAATGTTGTCCCGGGCCCTTACGGTTTTTGCATGTTAACAATGTTGTCCCGGGCCCTTACGGTTGTGCATGTTAACAATGTTGGCAATTTACTCAACCAGATTAAACAACCAACGAATGTCCTTATTTAAAAATGTTAACTATAAATTATCTACAATGAACTTCTCTCCTAGATGAAATTCTCCCGCCTAGTTCATTACCATGTGATCAAGACGACAAAAGCTCACTTCAGACATACTTGGCTCACAGGGAGAGAGAGAGAGAGAGAGAGAGAGAGAGGAGAGAGAAAGAGAGAGAGAGAGAGAGAGAGAGCGACCGATGTAACATTGAAACAAGAGAGATGGTAAGCTATAACTTCACCTGAGCTGAATACAACGAGGATATGAATACAACAAAAATATTATTTGTACCATCCTTACGTAAGAAAGGGTTTACGGGGTGGGGGGGGGGATACTGTCTTAAGAATACCATCATCCACCGTGATGGTGACATTGCTTGCCCCATGTAATACCATCAGCCACCGTGGTAACACTGCTTGTCTCATGTCTTAAGAATACCATCATGCCACCGTGGTGACACTGCCTGTCTTATGTCTTAAGAATACCATCATGCCACCGCGGTGACACTGCCTGTCACATGTCTTAAGAAAACCATCAGCCACCGTGTTGACACTGCCTGTCTCATGTCTTAAGAATACCATCATGCCACCATGGTGACACTGCCTGCCTCATGTCTTAAGAATACCATCATGCCACCATGGTGACACTGCCTGCCTCATGTCTTAAGAATAACATCAGCCACCGTGGTGACAATGCCTGTCTCATGTCTTAAGAATACCATCATGCCACCGTGGTGACACTGCCTGTCTCATGTCTTAAGAATACCATCAGCCACCATGGTGACATTGGCTGCCTCATGTCTTAAGAATACCATCATGCCACCGTGGTGACACTGCCTGTCTTATGTCTTAAGAATACCATCAGCCACCGTGGTAACACTGCCTGTTTCATGTCTTAAGAATACCATCAGCCACCGTGGTAACACTGCTTGTCTCATGTCTTAAGAATACCATCAGCCACCGTGGTGACACTGCCTGCCTCATGTCTTAAGAATACCATCAGCCACCGTGGTAACACTGCCTGTCTCATGTCTTAAGAATACCATCAGCCACCGTGGTAACACTGCCTGTCTCATGTCTTAAGAATACCATCAGCGACCGTGGTGACACTGCCTGCCTCATGTCTTAAGAATACCATCATGCCACCGTGGTGACACTGCGTGCCTCATGTCTTAAGAATACCATCAGCCACCGTGTTGACACTGCCTGTCTCATGTCTTAAAAATACCATCAGCCACAGTGATGGTGACACTGCCTGTCTCATGTCTTAAGAATACCATCAGCCACCGTGGTGACACTGCCTGTCTCATGTCTTAAGAATACCATCAGCCACAGTGATGGTGACACTGCCTGTCTCATGTGTTAAGAATACCATCAGCCACTGTGGTGACGCTGGCTGCCTCATGTCTTAAGAATACCATCATGCCACCGTGGTGACACTGCCGTTGTTAATATTTGAGCCGCATCACTGTGATCAGGTGTAGGAGGGGAAGTTGTGTTTTTAAGGAGCATAATTAATTTACAGTCTGTTAAGAGATATCGTGACAGGTTGAGTAAGGAGAGGGGGGAAGGGGAGGGGGGCGTCTGCTCGATAACATTAACGCTATGTGATAGTGAAGTCTTTTCTACTGAGGCTGTGCGATAATGAAGTACGTCTATCGCTATGTGATAGTGAAGTCTTTTCTACTGAGGCTGTGCGATAATGAAGTACGTCTTACGCTATGTGATAGTGAAGTGCGTCAGACTAACACTATGTGATAGTGAAGTGCGTCAGACTAACACTATGTGATAGTGAAGTGCGTCAGACTAACACTATGTGATAGTGAAGTGCGTCAGACTAACACTATGTGATAGTGAAGTGCGTCAGACTAACACTATGTGATAGTGAAGTGAGTCAGACAAACACTATGTGATAGTGAAGTGCGTCAGACTAACACTATGTGATAGTGAAGTACGCCAGACTAACGCTATGTGATAGTGAAGTACGCCAGACTAACGCTAACTGATAGTTTCTCTTCTACCATGTCTATGCAATAGTGAAGTGGAAAACGGACGAGCCCCTAATGCTCCACCTGGTGTACGGCAGACGTGAGCCACAACAATTTAAAATAAAAAAAATCACCAAACAAACGAACAAACCAAATAAACGATCTTATACGGTACGACTCATGGCTATTGATCTCAAATATTTTTTTGATTCTTCTTTTTTTTGTGTTCAAATTGAATTCATAACCATTAACGGCACGTCATACGCTGTAAGATTTCAATATTTCCTTTGAAAGAAAGTCAAGTCAACAATTTTCTGAGTCAGCGAGTCAATGAGAGAGCTTTGGGTTTTAGGGTACATTCCCTTAGCCTCTGTCGCCCACGGTCGCTCTGCGGTTAAATATGCCAACAATTGTTTCTTTGTTTTGCACAAATTTTGCACGCATTCGCATTTCAATGCCTTCCGATTAAATCTTTCTCTTTTTTTTTTAAATATCTAAAAAAAAACAAAGAAATATTATTTAAATATAAAAAACTCATCGCCATAAATTTAAAAAAAAAAACGGTCCGTCAATCTATTCGCCCCTCCAGCTTTTAGCAGACGATTTCTTTTCTTCCAGCCGCCAGCCAATGAAAGGAACGTGTGTGTGTGCTTAGTTCGTGTTGGAGAAGAAAAACCTTTTTTGGTAAACACTCGGCGTTCAATGTGAAGGCATTAAAGATTAAAGCCGGGTGTTTTTCGGTAAGTAGCTTGACACTCTTCAGACTCTTCAAGAATGGTCGTTTCACACCAAAACGAATACGTCAAAAAAAAAAAAAAAAAAAAAACCCAAACAGATTTTTAAAAATTGCCTGCCCCTGCCGCGGGGATTTTGAGGGCGCCACTTGCCGAGTGACAATAAGGCAGTATTAGCATAATGGGCAGCAAAACAGAGCTGAAAATACTTTTATAAACACTTTTTTGGCGGGGTTCGGTGATTTACATGACAATGTTTTTGCCCACACATCTATCAAACACGTGTATTTGTAAATGGGCCAATAAGAAAATAAGATGAACAACTTATAAGAAGCGCAGTAGATTTGAAAGTGTGACGTAACCAGAACATTAGACTTAATGGTAGAGAAAAAGAACTACTAGCTTGGGTGTAACATTAGGGCATTTATTTGATATCTTAAAGCCCCTTAGATGTAAAACAATGCCCCCCCCATACCCCGTTAGTTTCGCCTTTTGCATCAATCCTACTTATTAAAGATAACATTGATTATACAAAATAACACAAATTTCAGCAATTTTAAACACGTTCTTTAACAAACAAAATTATTTTTTAAAAATATATATATAAATCATCTATACAACTTTGAAACAATCAAAGAAAAACGTATTTCAAACATAAACACTTATTAAACACAAACACAAACACAATCACAAACGCGTATCAGACGACCAATGGCTTGATTGTGCCTAGCCTTAAAAGTTTATACTTCTATCATTTAGATTTATTTCGGTATTTCTCTTTCCCCTTTTTTTTTAAACCCCGTTCAACAGTTCGTAGAGGAATTCAGAATGTGCGGCGTTACGGTGCGCAGCCCATAATGAAAGGCGCTTTTCACAGTTCCGCGTCCCTCTTCGGGCCCCACAACTTATTCGTAGGCCATAGAAGCCGTCTCGGCGGACGATGGGAAAGCAAACAAATACGGCAATCTGGCTACTGGCTCGTCGGGTCCGACGATATGAAAATAATTTGACAGTAAACAGATGGGTGTTCCCTGTCAATGGCGCTGGCTGCTCTGAGGTGCGTAAGGATACAATACAGCCAGGAAATCGCTTTAACCGTGTCAACATCGACTCCAAATTTTTGTGTATGTGACGAGGACATAAAAATTAAAGTTGGCGTTAAATAAAATTTCTCTCTGTATTCTCTTCGATTTTTTTTTTTTTTTTTTTTTTTTAAATAAATTTTTAAAATCTCTTCGATTTTTTTTTTTTTTTTTTTTTAAATAAAATTTTAAAACTGGTTAAGAACCGAAAATGTTTAAGGATGAGTGGACTTCAGTGCCTAGAAGCATAACTAACCAGAACTGGCGACTGTGGTCGTCGTTGTTGGTCGGGTGTTTGGAAATCTTTCTTCTCAGCAGAAGACGAAAAAAATATATAAAAAATTATGTCCGTTGGATAGACCAGAGAAAGATGTTGAAATGGGATCGGAAAAAAATCTCCGAGACAGCAGCTTTGACTTCGTGCAGCACTTTGGTCGATGCCACCGCTATAATCAGATGATCACAACGGGAGCCACCGTCTGAGCCAACGCTATAAACAGATGATCACAACGGGAGCCACCGTCTGAGCCAAAGCTATAAACAGATGATCACAACGGGAGCCAGTGTCTGAGCCAACGTTATAAACAGATGATCACAACGGGAGCCGCTGTCTGAGCCACCGCCATAATGAGATGATCGCAATGGGAGCCACTGTCTGTATTGAAACGAATCAAGTCTTGGGTAAGACAAGATCCAAGATCCAGACATGTTCCATCGTCTCATTCATCCAATGGCCGCCATACGCTCTAGCTAGAAATACTTTTAGAGATCGAAGGACGCTCGGGCCACTCCACACATTAGGACACATTAGTAACATTGCCAAAATATTGTGATAGTCATACAACCCCTAAGAACAACGTTTTCTCGTTTAAATACTTTATAAAATGTAATATAGAGCAATGAGGGGTGGGGCTGAAAAATTTGACCAAAAAATGCATACAAGTAGCGCCCTTTATAAGAAACCCAATTAGCGCTTCCCCCCCCCCCCCCAAAGAACATGCCTAAAACCGAAAATATTTTTCACTTGTCTCTTATTTCTCAAAGAAATTTAACTCACATCAGAAAAACTATTCCACAGTAGAAAAAGAATGTTTAGGTTTAATTCTTGCTCTCCAACTAAAACCGCAAATATTTTTCACGTCCCTGAACTATATTAATATTCTTGTAACCAACCCGCTTTTACATCGCACATTTATCGCACGAACTATTTGAGAAAAGCAAAAAAAAAAGGAAAATTGCTCACCAAACGCACTTGGGATATTTTTTTTAAGAATCCCATTTAGCCCAATAATGGCGAATTTAATTTTGTTAAATCCTATTTCCTTCATCTTCTCCTTGAAAAGCAGGGGGGGGGGGGAAGGTTAAGGGGTTTGGGGCTGAAAATTTTGAAAGAATATGTTGTCATCGATCATAAGTCTTAGTGCCAAATTTCAGCTCAATGGATTGACGGGAAGTGGATCAATTAGCCGTCCAAAGATTTTGCAGGCCAGACAGCCATGAACAGAATCGAAGTCAATATAAAGGATTTAAAAATAATACAAATGAATATGACGACAATTTCTTTTTTTTTTTTCCCCGAACAACAAATTATGTGTATTTGCATTGACAACATCGCTTAAACTGGGATTTCAAAAATTGTTGTTTTAATCCAGATTTCTTCACAGATATGCCAAGTTTTGGTTTTCTCATATCGCCCCTTTGGCACCACGAGTAGGGGGGGGGGAACTAATAACACAACAGTTTTAACCAGAAATTTTAAAGGGAGGCTACTTTGTCGGTTGTTGTCTGGATTCTGAGTCAAGTCCTCTTCACACTCTGACGTTCGTTAAAAAAAAAAAAAATATATATATATATGATCACGATGACATCAAGCAGCAAGTCATGCCGTCACGGCATTTGTTCACGGCGCGTGATCATTAAAGCACCCTATTGGAGAGTTGGACACCCCCCCCCAACCCCACCTTTTCCTGTGCTTTCAAAAATACAGCTCTAACAACAGCCCTGTAGCTGGATTGAACTGCTCTGATGTTAATGACAAAAGCTGGTATTGTCGTAGGGAACTCAGGGAAAAGTGGGGTGGGGGGAGCTTTAATGGGCGTCTTTTTTGTGTGGTATCAGAGTTATAAAACTGTGTAGTCACGGAACAGTGATTTCCTGCCCCCTCGATCGCTTTCTTCCTCCCTACTTTATGCACACAGTCACACATTAGCGGTGCAACCTAGCACAGACTACTCAAAGAACGTTTGAGTTGTCTGCATGGACACAGATGAACTTTTATGTTCTCTGCCTGGGACCAAGAGGGACTTAAATGTTCTCTGCCTGGGACCAAGAGGGACTTAAATGTTCTCTGCCTGGGACCAAGAGGGACTTAAATTAAATGTTCTCTGCCTGGGACCAAGAGGGACTTAAATGTTCTCTGCCTGGGACCAAGAGGGAGTTTAATGTTCTCTGCCTGGGACCAAGAGGGACTTTAATGTTCTCTGCCTGGGACCAAGAGGGACTTTAATGTTCTCTGCCTGGGACCAAGAGGGACTTTAATGTTCTCTGCCTGGGACCAAGAGGGACTTTAATGTTCTCTGCCTGGGAAATTATTGTCTGTTGGGTACTAAGTGGGACCTAGATGTTCTCTGCCTGTTAATAAGTAGGACCTAGATGTTCTCTGCCTGATACTAAGTGGGACCTAGATGTTCTCTGCCTGTTAATAAGTAGGACCTAGATGTTCTCTGCCTGATACTAAGTGGGACCTAGATGTTCACTGCCTGTTACTGCGTGGGGTCTAGATGTCCTCTGCCTGGTAATAAGTAGGACCTAGATGTTCTCTGCCTGATACTAAGTGGGACCTAGATGTTCCCACAAAACATTGGGCATTGATACAAGTCTAATCTATGAAGATGTTTTTTAAGATAGCACCAGGAGGTTTACGAAGTAATTGTCATACTATGTCAAAATTGAGAGATGTATGTTCTCAGTTGTCACTAGGATGGTTGAACGTTTTCAGTTATCACTTTTTTTGGCGTTCATCACCTAACGGTGTGGGATTATGGGTAGACGCGCAGGCCCTTAAAGGGGCGCACTTATTTTATTTTTACGCTCGTGAAATGCTATAATAAGTAAAGGAAAAAACTTACATCCCATGACGTCATCACACCGACAACGCACCTCATGACGTCATCACACTATCGACGCACTTCATGACGTCATCGGACTACTACGAACCGTGCTCTGTGGGTTTCACTAGATCACCAGCAAGACGCCATGGTGACAAAGGTTATTTACTGTTCGTCCGTCGAGTCGTCCGGTGACTGATGACTTGCGCGGGTGACTTTTGTTTAAAGTGAGGAAGAGTTGCGCGGCGTCAACCTCACTCTCTCGTCCGGGCCCACCATATCCAGTGGCAAGACTCTACGTCAAGACGACCAGGGATGGGTACGGTTGCAGGAATTGTCATTGCTTGCGCCTTACTGGACTCCAACTCCGGGTTTGAATTCAGAGTTTCCTTCTCTTAGATGAGTTGCCGACCAAGGATAACGAGTCTCATCCACCCGGGATGATGTTTTTGCTTAAGAACCCTTGTCGTAAAGGGTATAGCTTCCCCCCAACATTGAGTAAATTCACAGCGTTGTGTAAAAAAAAAGGTAAGCCCAACATTTGTGGTACGTGACAACGTGACAGATGTCAGAGTATCATGATCGTTGTCTCGCCATGGGCTCACTACTAAAATAGTGTACCCACCCCCAAATAACCCTCCAACCAAAACCCCAACCAACCCCCCAACCAACCCTCCAACCAACCCACCAACCAATTATCCAACCAACCCTCCAACCAACCCTCCAACCAACCCTCCAACCAACATCCCACCCAACCCTCCAACCAACCTCCCACCCAACCCTCCAACAACCCTCCAACCAACCCTCCAACCAACCCTCCAACCAACCCTCCAACCAACCCTCCAACCAACCACCCAACCAACCCTCCAACCAACCCTCCAACTATTCCTCCAACCAACCCTGCATCCAACCCTCCAACCAACCACCCAAACCAACCGACCCTCCAACCACCCCCCTCCCCAACACGATTTCACCCCCCCTCCCCCGTTTCCCCAATAAATACTTAAACACAACGTAATGCTCGTCTTTGACATCTAATAAAAATGTCATTGGGTGCGCGGGACGCACCTCGCCGTTCAACTGTTGGACCGCTAAGTGTTGCACACCATAAAACAATAAACGGACGCACCACAAACGTGTTTAAGCCAAGGTCCAAAAACAAGAGACAAGGGCTGGGCCGAACACTCCAAAACACCATTGAACGGCGTAAGGGGGGGGGGGTAGGGTGTTGGAGTCGGTAAGTTTAACTAATGACTCCGGTGACACAATTGAGCTTTGCATTTGATGACAGGTTTTGTGTTGTTGTTGTTTTTTTGTTTTTTTTTAATTTAATTTTTATTTAAAACTGAATTTTCCAAGGCTTGGTTCCCAATTAGACAACGGATTTAAAACTGTAACTGCTAATTAATGAAAATTAAAGTGTAAAAGAATGACGCCTCACTTTTGAAACTTTCACTGTAGCAGAATGACGCCTCACATCTGAAACTGTCACTGTAGCAGAATGACGCGTCACTTCTGATACTTTCACTGTAGCAGAATGACGCCTCACTTTTGACACTTTCACTGTAGCAGAATGACGCCTCACTTTTGACAATAAAACTGCATCCCATGAAGACAAGACAGTCTTTTAAAATCTCATTTTGATATTTAGATTTCAGATTGATATTTAGATTTCAGATTGATATTTAGATTTCAGATTGATATTTTACGGGGTTTGTACTATATCTCTAACCATAATATATTGGTATTATATTTATAACCATATATTATTATATCTATAACTATATATTTGTATTTTATCTATAACTATATATTTGTATTTTATCTATAACAAATATTTGTATTATATATATATATATATATATATATATATATATATATATATATATATATATATAATATATATATATATATTTATATTTTTATTATATATATATACATATATTATTATATATATATCTATATATTTGTATTTTATCTATATATATATATTTGTATTTTATATATAACAAATATTTTTATTATATATATATATATATATATATATATATATATATATTTATATATATATATATATATAATGTATATATATATATAACCTTATTTTTGTATTATGTTAATAATCATATCTTACTGTTGATATCTTACACGGGAAACAGCCTTGAGTCTTTTCCATTGTTTCATTACATTCTAAGTTTCATAACATGCGGTGGTACAATGGAAGAATGCTAGTTTTCCCCAGGGCCATGGGACAATTTTAAGATTCGTTTTTAGTCAATTTAGACTAAAATCTGATATTCAAATCACGACTTTTAGTCATATATTTAATCTACAAACATATTTTGATCACGACATTCAGATAAATATTTAAACACCACATTCACGCTTACAGTTAAAGACCTGGGGTTGTGTACCAAAAAGAAAGAACAAACAAATTTAGATCGCATTATGGTAATTATATAAATCACATGTAGGCACTTATCTGAAGAACAAATTTCGATGAGTACTTCCAGAATTTTTAAGTGCTTCAAATAAAACGAGGGAGAGAGATTACCATCTGGCAGCTGGTGGGAGAAAAAACTGCGTCCATTCTGTGTTGACATTTCCAGATTGGGCTAAGATTATGTAATGAATGGGGCCTACTCGGTGTCAGTATGTTAATAGAGTACATCAATCAACTCTTAAATGTAAGAGGCCTGTATCAATAAGGAGCGAATGGGGGCAGTGTGTGTGTGTGTGTGGTGTTGGGGATAAGTGTGTGTTTCGGCGTAAGAGATTTGTTCAAACCGAGTAGAGGCCTATGTATGTAAAATATGAGTAAATAAAGGTTGACACCTTCGTCCTAATGGGCACCGCTAATCCGTGGCGTCGCTGAGTCATGGCGTCAGTTGGTCAAGGAGTCATGGCGTCGCTGAGTCATGGCGTCAGTTGGTCAAGGAGTCGTGGCGTCGCTGAGTCATGGCGTCAGTTGGTCAAGGAGTCGTGGCGACAGGGAGTCATGGTGTCAGTTGGTCAAGGAGTCGTGGTGACAGGAAGTCATGGCGTTAGTTAGTCATGCATTCATTACGCCACTGAGTCTTGACATCAGGGAGGCAGAGAGTCATGGCCTCGGGAATTCTCGGCGTCAAGAAATCATGGCGTCACTCAGCCTTGGCATCAGGGAGGCAGAGAGTCATGGCCTCAGGAAGTCTTGGCGTAAAAAAAAATTATAATTTTACTTAATATATTTTAGAGAATAAATTAGCCTTAGTCATTTTAAGTTCAACTGAAGACATCTTTTGTTTATTGTATGTTTATTGTGTTTCCATGAAAACAAGGTGGTGTCAGAGTTAGTGTATAATTTAGACCCAAGAGTCACTTAGCATAAAGAAGCTAGTGACAGTGAGAAAAAGAAAGGAGCTCGTGACAGAAATAAAAAATAGGAATTAGCTGCAACCCGGAAGTGAAAAAAGTGGGAGGGCTCCAAGGGCAAGCTACTCAGCTTTACAAAAAAATTGGACGTACCCCATGATATTCTCGATTTTTTAAAATTCCTAGATTCCGGTAATTTTGATATATTTTGTCTCCGACTCGGCTAGAAAACATTTATTTCTTTAAATCAATAGTAAGACTTTAGTTGAGAGATTTCCATTTGTATTGCTGGAAAAAAATTTTCACTTCCTTAATATTTTATTTTTACATATTGTAATTAAGTTTATAGTAATGTGAATTCACTTTGTCTATCAGAGACCGATTCGGTTCGTAATACATCGCAAGTCACAGCAAGTCACAGCAAGTCACAGCAAGTCATAGCAAGTCATAGCAAGTCATAGCAAGTCATAGCAAGTCACAGCAAGTCATAGCAAGTCATAGCAAGTCATAGCCAAATCTCATTTATCGACATATTCAATAAACGGAACTATCTGTAGTCGTAAAAATATTTTTGATAAAGTTCGTCTAAATATGGCCCTTCCCCCCCCCCCCCCCAGAATTGATTGACCCCCACCCCCCCCTCAAGCTTCGCCCCTTGTTAAACATTGATGCATTTTAAGGTTTTTATTCACAGATAAGCGTGGCGTATTTAACAGCATTAAAATCGTATATGCAAATTTCTACAAAATAAATTTATTCCAAGGAAAATTGTTGGAACGGAAGTTTCTTCGAAATTATAGTGTGTAAATGTAGATTTATTCTTCACTTAGTCGTTTAATGTTTTTTAAGATAATTTTCCAGTGAGAAATGGGGAAATGGAATCTTTGGATTTGTTTATTATTATTATTTATTTTTTTAATTTATTTTTTGTCCACTATTTTATTTCAATCAAACTTAAGTCAAAAATTTGTAAAATTTCTTCTATGAAATTTTACGGTAACAAATACACCAGGCAGCCAGTAGTATGTGTTGTCGTCCAAACTATGATCTATGTTAAAGTGTAGTCGAAAATGTGCAATCCCTTGTAACCCATTTGATTTTTGTTTTAATGCGAAGTGTCGGGGTTTTCACCATCGATAAAACATGAACCCAATGCCGTGAGTTCAAATGATGCCCTGCGCAGCCTTTCATCTACAGCATTGTACATCCTTTCATCTACAGCATTGTGCAGCCTTTCATCTGCAGCATTGTGCAGCCTTTCATCTGCAGCATTGTGCAGCCTTTCATCTGCAGCATTGTGCAGCCTTTCATCTGCAGCATTGTGCAGCCTTTCATCTGCAGCATTGTGCAGCCTTTCATCTGCAGCATTGTGCAGCCTTTCATCTGCAGCATTGTGCAGCCTTTCATCTGCAGCATTGTGCAGCCTTTCATCTGCAGCATTGTGCAGCCTTTCATCTG
>CAXITT010000091.1:779290-814058 GCA_964033795.1 Lymnaea stagnalis | reverse complement strand
GTGCCCCCCCCCCCCCCGTTGGGGAACACAAACCAATATTTGAGTGTGCAGTTCATCATTCATTTGGGAATGTCATAAAAAATCGAATTTATCTAACACGCCATGATTTGTGTCGTAAAATATGACAATGCCATCTTTATATTGGCCTACCATTTTCATTTTATGTGTTTCTCTCTCACTTCTGCCCTAGCTGCCTCCTCTTTCAGTATATTTTTTCCCATTGTGCGACATTACATTTTATAAAGGATTTGTACCAAAAACTTTGTTTTAAGGGCTGATTTAATCTCTATATATCTCTGCGACCTCTCTACCTCTCTTTCTAACTTTTCTAATTCTTTCATTAATTCTAGATTTATTTATAATATCTCTCTATCACTTTCTAAATGGTGTTTTCATCTCGATCTACCTCAGTATGTCCCCCCATGTCCATCTCTCTATCTACATCAGTATATGAAATCACTATGATCTTCTCTCTACCTACCTCACTATATCTCACTGCGGCCCTCTCTCTCTCTCTGTCTCCCTCACAACAGCTCACTATGTCCAGCTCTCTATCTACCCTAACTATATTCCACTTCCTCACTCTCTCCCCCTCACGCTATCTTCGCTCACTACTTATCACTTTGTCTCACCCTCCCCCTCTCTTTCTTCGCTCACTACTTATCACTTTGTCTCCCCTTCTCCCTCTTTTTCCTCGCTCACTACTTATCACTTTGTCTCCCCCTCCCCCTCTCTTTCTTCGCTCGATCTCTCTCCTTCTATTCCGATTTCTAATTCTCTCCTCTCTCTCATACCACTCACTATCTGCTTCTCTCCCCTCTATCCCTCACATCTCTCTCTCTCTTCCTCTCTCTTCCTCTCTCCTCACCCCCCTCTCACATTCTGACTTCAACGAACACACACACACAACGTTTCCAGGTGATGATCTACACAAATAGAATTTCGCTTTTTCTCGTTAACATTGGTGTTCTCTCTCTTCCTCTCTCCTCACCCCCCTCTCACATTCTGACTTCAACGAACACACACACACAACGTTTCCAGGTGATGATCTACACAAATAGAATTTCGCTTTTTCTCGTTAACATTGGTGTGGGGGGGGGGGGGTTGCGATAAAATATAAAATAGCATTTTTAAGTTTAAAATAATTTTTGTATGGGCGTAGCTACAGAGTAAATGTACGTGCAAGCTAACTCCACTAACGTTGAATCTTGCCTCGTCCTACTGTTAAGTCGATCTATTAATTGCATTTTTTTAAATACCCATTTTAGGCCAAAGTTAATTTCAAAATGGTACACACACATCGATTTCCACTTGGGGCAATCACATTTATTTCCAAATGGTACACACCTATGTATTTACACGTGGTACACGCACATTAACGTTCACATGTACACACACATTTTATTTCCACACAGTACACGCACATTAACGTCCACATGGTACACACACATTTTATTTCCACACAGTTCACACACATTAACGTCCACATGTACACACACATTTTATTTCCACACAGTACACGCACATTAACGTCCACACAGTACACACACATTAATGTCCACATGTACACACACATTTATTTCCACACAGTACACACACATTAACGTCCACATGTACACACACATTTTATTTCCACACAGTACACGCACATTAACGTCCACACAGTACACACACATTAATGTCCACATGGTACACACACATTAACGTCCACACAGTACACACACATTAACGTCCACATGGTACACACACATTTGATTTCCACACGGTACACACACATTAACGTCCACATGGTACACACACATTAACGTCCACACAGTACACACACATTAATGTCCACATGGTACACACACATTAACGTCCACACAGTACACACACATTAACGTCCACATAGTAGACACACATTTTATTTCCACACGGTACACACACATTAACGTCCACATGGTACACACACATTAACGTCCACACAGTACACACACATTAATGTCCACATGGTACACACACATTAACGTCCACACAGTACACACACATTAAAGTCCACATGGTAGACACACATTTTATTTCCACACGGTACACGCACATTGGATGCAAAGCTCACTTAACAACACCCAAAAAAACAGCATTTTCTTTTCATACCATTTAAACGTGTATTTAAAAAAAACTTAATTGCATGTGTCAAAATAAAAAAACTGCCCGGTAAAAACAGCTACGGGAAAGCCTTTGACAATCCTGTTCGTGCAATCAATCCACTCTGAATGCAAAGCCGTATGATCTGATACAATCTTTATGACTTCTGCCTGGGACACGATACGCGAGTACCACGTGACTCTTTTGGACCTGCAGCCCGTCCATTTCTGTTTGTATGTGTTTTGTGCGCCGCAAGGCCCGTATGCGCATATTTCATCGCCAACCGTTTCACCGGGCAACATTCGGGGCATTCACACACTTGAGACTATGGCCTGGGAGTGCTGACAAGAGAGGGAGGCCAGGGAGGAGCATCCGGGGAGAAGTCGAAATATTTGGGGAAAAGTTGATTTGGTAACTTTTTGTTTTCCAGATGGAGTCGGAGTTGGAAGAATTCTCATAAAGCGTAAACTTCGAATCATCCTCGACGTATCTCAGCCCAGGTGGTACGCCTTGAACCCAACATTCGCGTGACGTCACACGCCGGATTTGAGACGTGGTCCAGGAGCCTGTGCTAGGGCGATGCCCTTTTAAAGACTCATTACACTGTTTCGAAGAACTGAACAACCGGCTTCTGGAAAACCAAATGGTTTATTATCATGCACCCTGGGAACCGTGGTGTATTATGGGAACATGGTGTGCAGGTGCTGGAGGAGACCCCCCCCCTCACCACACACACACATACACATACCCCAACGCACCCTCAGATTCACACCTCCAATCGTTTAAGTTAATTATAAGCCCCCAGGTAGCGCATGTGTTGGGCATTACTGGCGGAGACTGCTGTACACAATGGAAAACGTTTTCCCCATCAGATTGCCCGAGTCTCCTCCCTGTAACGCGGTGTCTTCTCTCCCCTCTGACTCAGGTGTCTCCGATTGGGGGCCCCTACTTGAGCTCGCTTGCTCTAATGACGCTCATTTGTCCTGCATGGGTGTTTGGTGGGAATAAAATGTCAAGTCTTTGCCGAAGATGAAATCCTCACTCACTCGCTAATGCCAGGACTCAGTGTGAGCTGGAAGTTAGGGAACCGACGGGTCAAGTAGTGTGAGAGATATTAGGTAGACATGTTAGATAGGAAAACTAGATACAATGATAGACAGAAACGTTAGATACTAGATAGAAATGTTAGAAAGAAATGCTAAATACACATATTAGATAGAAATGTTAGATAAAAGTTTTCATATCTTATAGAAACAATTTGAAATCGATTCCCAATGTGGTTATGTGTTTACGTCCCAATGTAATTATGGGTTTACGTCCCGATCTAACTATGGGTTTACGTCCCGATCTAACTATGGGTTTACGTCCCGATCTAACTATGGGTTTACGTCCCGATATGGCTATGGGTTTACGTCCCGATATGGCTATGGGTTTACGTCCCGATATGGCTATGGGTTTACGTCCCGATATGGTTCTGGGTTTACGTCCCGATCTAACTATGGGTTTACGTCCCGATCTAACTATGGGTTTACGTGCCGATCTAACTATGGGTTTACGTCCCGATCTAACTATGGGTTTACGTCCCGATCTAACTATGGGTTTACGTCCCGATCTAACTATGGGTTTACGTCCCGATCTAACTATGGGTGTACGTCCCGATCTAACTATGGGTTTACGTCCCGATCTAACTATGGGTTTACGTCCCGATCTAACTATGGGTTTACGTCCCGATATGGCTATGGGTTTACGTCCCGATGTAGCTATGGGTTTACGTCCCATTGTTGTTATGGGTTTATGCCCCAATTGTGCTTACGGGATCTTGTCCAAATTAAAGCTACATGTTTATGCTGAAAGACCCACACAAAAGTATCCTAATAAGTTACAACCGGTTGTTACATACGGTTATGGTTTGGCAGATTTAATTTGTCTCAACTTTGTGCACGTAGGATAAACATTACGTATGGCAAAGACCTGAGAAAAACAGTATACAAGGCAAACGGTACCGAAGCTAGCCGTCCTAACAATGTCTAATTTAAGTATACCATAAAATTCTACAAAAATACGAATTCGAATACAGAAACAAAAAAAAATGATATCATTTCCAGCCCAGCAAGTGAAATGGTGCACATGGTACACATAGTGCACATGGTACACATGGTGCACATGGTACACATGGTGCACATGGTACACATGGTACACATGGTACACTCCGTAACAATACACATATTAATTTACACACCCAATTATTATACGTCTCGTACATGTTAGAATCTCTCTCTCTCTCTCTCTCTCTTTCTCTCTCTCTCTCTCTCTCTCTCTCTCTCTCTCTCTCTGTCTCCCTCTCTAAATGAGCTAGGAAAGCTGCCGGCATTTACATAGGGACTCAATCAAAACCATATCATAATAATATAAAACCCTCATTTCAATTACATCCTTCCACAAAAGCCATAACAGCCAAAGACCAAGAACACAGGCATTTATTTTAAACTACAGTTGAACAATTGTAGCTAAAACAGCAAAGAAGAATCTAACCATTGAACAACACAAACTTCCAGGGACCTAGTAGTAGTACCATGGACCTACCGGTAGTATTAGGAACCTAACAGTAGTCACATGGTCTAACAGTTTTAAAAGGGACCTAATAGTAATACCAGGGATCTAACAGTAGTACCGGGGACCTAACAGTTGTACCAGGGACGAAACAGTTGTACCAGGGACCTAACAGTTGTACCAGGGACCAAACAGTTGTACCAGGGACCTAAAAGTTGTGCCAGGGACCAAACAGTTGTACCAGGGACCTAATAGTTGTACCAGGGACCAAACAGTTGTACCAGGGACCTAACAGTTGTACCAGAGACCAAACAGTTGTACCAGGGACCTAACAGTTGTACCAGGGACCTAACAGTTGTACCAGGGACCAAACAGTTGTACCAGGGACCAAACAGTTGTACCAGGGACCTAAAAGTTGTACCAACTTGATCTATAAAAACACCAACATGACCCAAATCATTTTAGCAGAAACCGTCATTTAATTCAACCAATCAAAATCCAACCCAACAAAAACCCACGTCATTAAAATCCAACCCAAGCAACAAGCCAACCTAAACAACAAGCCAACCTAAACAACAAGCCAACCTAAACAACAAGCCAACCTAAACAACAAGCCAACCTAAACAACAAGCCAACCTAAACAACAAGCCAACCTAAACAACAAGCCAACCTAAACAACGAACCAACCCAAAGAACGAGCCAACCCCAACAACGAGCCAACCCAAACAACAAGCCAACCCAAGCCAACCCCAACAACGAGGCAACTCAAACAACGAGCCAACCCCAACAAGTCGCCAACCCTATCAACCGCCCAGCCAACCCAACCGTCCAGCCCGACAAACAACCCACTGTGACTGTAAAACATTCCCCGCCTGACACTCGGGTGTCCACGTAAGTCTGTGGCCTGTGACACTGAGACACACAGCACGACCTCACCGACAGCTCTTATCACCAGGAGATGCAAATCTTCAAGTGTTAGCACAGATCTATTGGGGAAAGATAAAAAAAAAAAAAAATTAAAAAGAATCTTGTTTGTACAGGGTGGAGAGCCCCATTTTGGCAATCTCAACCTTATATACCTGGCACATTCGTGTCTTTTTATTTAAAACAAAACGGCCGATCTCTTCCCCCCTCTTCTCGCCCGAACAGTGTTGCCAGGTTGGCTGGTCCAATATTGGATGTTTTAATTAAGATGGTCGAAGGAATGTTTACAGCCGGATCGCTGTCTGGCTGTCAGAAACCATGTGTGTTTGAATAATTACAAGTGTTAGATTGAATTATTTAGTCTGATGGATAAAGTACAATATACATATGTATGGGTGTATGTATTAAGTACAATATATATATATATATATATATATATATATATATATATATATATATACATGGATGGATTAAGTACAGTATATAAATACAGGGATGGATGTATTAAGGACATTATTTTATATGCATGGATGGATTAATTACATCATATATAAGCAGAGATGGATGGATTAAGTACATGATATATATGCATGTATGGAATAAGTACATTATATATATGTAGGGATGGATTAAGTGCATATTATATATATATATATATATATATATATATATATATATATATATATATATATATACAGATATGTATTAAATACATTATATATGTGCAGAGACATTAATTATATATATATATACAGGGAGGGATTAAGTATATATTATATATACAGTGATGGATAAAGTATAATATATATATATATAGAGATATTTTATGTGTATATTATATATATATATATATATATATATATATATATATATATATATATATATATAAATATGCAGGTATGGATTAAGTACATTATATATGTGCAGGGACATTAATTATATATATATATGCAGGGATGGATTAAGTACCTATTATATATACAGTGATGGATAAAGTACATTATGTATAAATATGCAGGGATGGATTTACATTATGCATATGCAGGGATAAATTAAGTACATTATATATAAGCTCAGTTTTTTTTTTTAAATTTTATTATAATCTCATCATTTATGGTACAAATAGAAATCTCGTGCAAACATGGAATACTATCATATGCGGGATCACGGTGTGTTCACGGGAATGTGTTGACTGTAGAGAAGAAGTTTAAGTTTTAGACAGTTTAAGAATGACAGTTTATGAATTACAGTTTAAGAATGACAGTTCAAGAATGACAGTTTAAAGAATGACAGTTTAAAGAATGACAGTTTAAAGAATGACAGTTTAAAGAATGACAGTTTAAAGAATAACAGTTCACGAATGACAGTTCAAGAATGACCGTTTAAGAATGACAGTTCAAGATGACAGTTTAAGAAAGTTTTACAATTTTATTTAGTACCATTTCTTATAAAAATTTATTTGAATTTTTTTTTTAGTAAAACAAAAAACAGTCCTGCAAAAAATTCCCATCCCAGAAATTGAGGGTTTGGGGGGGGGGAGGGGGAGGGGGGGTTAACACTCTTTTAGAACACAATTTTCTGTTGTTTTTGTTTTTTGTTTTGTTTTTTTTTTAAACAAGAAAATAGTGCTTTTTTAGAGATTGTCACAAATTGTCACTATAAGCTATAAAATCTAGTAACTGTGCCGATTGACTAACCTTCAGTTGTTCTAGTACAAGGGTTCTCAACGTTTTCAAGTCCCGACCACATTCATATATATATATATATATACAACAGTATTTGTTAGCATTAAGTATCATGGGACAAAATATACATTTAAAAGTTTCGACTGACGCTCTCATCAGTACACCAGAATAACTAACAACATGAAGGATCTTTAAGTTTTTGCCAAACATATACTTATATATCGATCCTCTATTTAAAAATAAAATGAAACAAAAGAAAATAAAAGAGTGGCTACAATCGCTCACAAAACAAAGAAAATGGGAAGAAAGTGGACGAAAGTAGCAATAACTAGGAGAGATCGCAATCAGGCAATTGAAAAGGGAAATAAGCAAAATAAAGTATGGGGAAAACCCTTGTGGGGGGGGGGGGGCAACAAAGCAACTAACGTGTCGACAACAAGCCTTCTTCAGCGAACAAACAACAGTAAAAATAATATTAAAATTAATCTAAACACTTAGCTGCAGTGTAGTATTTGAGAGGACAGCAAGAGGAATTTACAATGGACAGGAGTACAATGGAAAACCATACATGTATTGACAGAACTTATATGTTTGTTCTGATCCCAGCCTAATCCATGTAAATATATATATATTTAAAAAAGCATTTATAGTTGAAAAATGACAAAGATACGAACATTGATACGTGTATGTGCCTAATATATATACCATTCAACGATTACATTACTTCAACATACACCGCATACATTTATTCAAGAATCCCATTCCTCCCTTGGTCAAGACTATTGAAATGTTCAGCGCCGAATGAAGAGTCCAGTCCAATCCCCCTTCCCGTTTTCAAGTGTTTAATCGTACAATCAAAAGTTTCGTTGGTCGAAATCCACCCCCTCCCCCCCCCTCCCCGCCTTTTCTTTTTGTGTGTTCCCCGTGGGTCACTGAAGTGGACAACAAGAAAGACCGCCCAGAGGCAATCAGTGGCTCACGGGAGACTGAGACAATCGTCTTGGACACACCTGTCTCACAATGCCCAGGGGCGGATTAAAACACCTCTCTTATTATTTATGCCCCATCAAAAAAAAAAGGGGTAACGGAGTGGGGGTGTGAATGCTTCCCCCCCCCCAACAACTTGAGGACAACAATGTAGCTACGTGGCGTCAGTGGACCAGGGAATGCAAAGTTTGCTCTGCTGTTGGACTCGGTCAGCTCTTGGACTTTTCAATGCCGAGAGCTCTATTCTAACAGAGGTTCGACGGCGAAAGGGATCCAAACGGCAATATAATTGGGATTTACAAGTGGATCACTTGTGCCGTCCAAACAAATCTCGGTGCTCTGGGGTAATCTCTTTTAAAGCGATATCGTCATGGAGGTGCGGTCACTTCTGGAGTTGACACTTCTCAACCAGAACAGCGGTTCTAGGATCTTGACCGTCAGGGCACTCGAAACTGATGAAATCCCCATATGAAAAGGTGTCTTATAAGGGTTTTCCCAAATAGAGATACGATATCAAGAGAGCACGCCTTATACAGGTGTTTCCAAAACTGAAGTCTTTCAAAAAAAAAAAAGTCATACCAAAACGGAATCCAAACATTAAACAAAAAATCAGATATTGTTAAATATGATGTATTTATTTTTTTATTGGTTGAGGGGTGGGCATGTTTTGGAAAGTCCTGGGCACTTTGAGTTTTAAACATAACCATTGTACTCGGTTAATGAAAGAAAGAAATTTACGGAATATATACTCCGCTGGCCTGTGACACAGATGGCGTGGTAAAGTGGATGGATTCCAGTCTTGACTTGACACAACTATTTTGACGTAGTAGTGTTCAGCACAGGACCAATTCTCTCTCTGGCGCCGAGACAGACAGAAGCAAAACGTTGAGACAGACAAAAGCACAACGCTGAGACAGACAAAAAGCAAAACTTTGAGACAAACAAAAGCACAACGACAGACAATTGAGACAGACAAAAAGCGCAACTTAAGACATACAAAAGCACAACGAAGACAAAAGCACACCGTTGAGACAGACAATAGCACAACGAGACGTCAATGATACAGTAAAACACCTCCAGCATACATCGACTGGAAAATCCGCTAAAATAATATTAAAAAAAAGAATTAACCCTCTGTCTCGATCTGCGGGAATCTATCAACGTTCACCTCCTAGCATCTCCTTTTCCAAAATAACAGTAATTTTCGGCTGACATAACCTGTCGGCATTTGTGACAACCTGTCGGAATTTGTGACAACATATCAGCATTTTTGACAACCTGTCGGCATTTGTGACAACCTGTCGGCATTTGTGACAACCTGTCGGCATTTGTGACAACCTGTCGGAATTTGTGACAATCTGTCGGCATTTGTGACAATCTGTCGGCATTTGTGACAACCTTTCGGAATTTGTGTAAACCTGTCGCATTTGTGACAACCTGTCGGAGTTTGTGAAAACCTGAGCACTTTTTTTTTATAGCCAAGTTAGTCACGTGTCGCAAGAATCGTTTGTGTGGGGGGTCACGGGTGGGGAGGGGTCACGGTAGGGGAGGGGTCAAGGGGTATCGTGACGTAACCATGGTTTGGGAAACAAATATAATATGTTAAAAATATTAATTCCCTCGATTTCCTGGTGTGCTTGATTCAATGTGCTGGTGTGCTTGATTCAATGTGCTGGTGTGCTTGATTCAATGTGCTGGTGTGCTTGATTCAATGTCCTGGTGTGCTTGATTCAATGTCCTGGTGTGCTTGATTCAATGTCCTGGTGTGCTTGATTCCATGAAAAACGTCACGCTATTTTTGACCATTTTTAACCCCTCTCCCCCCTGTCACAAACTGTCACAAATCTTGGAACCCCCCCTCCCCCCCCCTTAAAGTACGTCAAACTTTCGAACAATTTTTTTTTAATTAGCACCTAAATAAAATTTAATCTAAAACACACTTCACTATTAAACTGTATTACTTTAATAGTAGAATAGTTAATTGTCAACAGTTCTCACAGTTTTTCATTGAAGCAGTAACTCTATCTAGATTGAAACTGAAAACAAAAATTGCACAAATTAGACTAGATAATTATGTAATACACATCATTTATCTGCTGCTTTTTCATTTACAAACGGTGAGGTCAAGTTTTAGATAACTTCCGATTATGCAATCTTTTTACACAGGATAAGAAGTAGATTAGCGAAACTTGACCTCACCCAGGGATTAAATAATAAAAAGGAAACAAAACAATTTGACTAAAGAAAGACTCGATTGACAAATTATGTGACAAACTCTTGTGCTATATTGAATGTGTTTATTATGGGCCTGTGAATTATGTTTAATTAAAAAATATTCACTGGACATCATCCATCAATGGTGAAGTGAAGTGTCATCCATAGTTACGACTGGCATCAATCTTTCACAATCTTTTTTTCCTGGAAGGATAATTGCAGACAGATCAACTTCATCCTCATCTAGCCACTCAACATCCTCTGAATGTGCATTTTATCTTCTGGCATGAGTTCTCTTTGCCTTCTAGCAGCGATTCTCAAAGGACTGAGTTGATTCTGGAACAGTTTGGGTTGGCACATTCTCCCGAGCCCGAGCTCTGTGTTGTCCTGCATGTTTCTTTGACATTGTTTGTGAGGCAATTATAAGTGACATACTCTGCAAATTTGATCAAGTCTGCAAAGATGGAAAATAAAGATCATATAGTTGTACTTTGAAAACAACTGTTGATCTCGGCAAGGCAATACATAAAACAAGGCTTCGCGACAGCTTTCTAGAGCTCCTAGCGAGAGGAATCGTGAACAGCACATTCAGGAGATACGCATTTCAAGCTATTTTGACATAAAACTGATTCAAATGTTTCACAAAATTTTGAAAATTATTTTTAAAGCTATTAAATTTTACTAAAAAAATTAAAAATAAATTAGAAATAAAATTTTAAAAAATAATAAATGTATGACGTCACACATGGCCTGACCACCCCCTCCCCCTGTCACAAACTGTCACACTTTCTTATACCCCCCTCTGGAGCGTGACGTACTTTATGGACGGCCCCTAACTAGAAGAAGAAAAAACATTAAACTCCCCTGTTTTGGTTTTTTATGTTATAGAGGTGCTTGGGCTCGAGATACCATAATAATATATTTTTTTGATCAAATCTTGGTTTTTGCAATCAAGACATTGCCATTCGCTGCATTGGTTGCTATATCAGCCCAAAATCTCTTGGTGTTGACTCGTTACTTCCTTCCTACAGTAAGTGGTTTAAGCATGTGTTCGGTTATTTATACGAATGAGTTTTATAATTAAAACTTTAAGTACTCAAGTTATTACTCAAATATATGAAACAATTCAATTAATAATTTATGCATAGCCTTACAGACATGACCGTATCAAAAAGTCATAAATAGGAGGTCTGTAGCTCACTTTACTTTAAAGTCGTAAATAGGATGTCTGTAGCTCACTTTACTTTAAAGTCGTAAATAGGAGGTCCGTAGCTCACTTTACTTTAATGTCGTAAATAGGAGGTCCGTAGCTCACTTTACTTTAAAGTCGTAAATAGGATGTCTGTAGCTCACTTTACTTTAAAGTCGTAAATAGGAGGTCCGTAGCTCACTTTACTTTAAAGTCGTAAATAGGCGGTCTGTAGCTCACTTTACTTTAAAGTCGTAAATAGGAGGTCTGTAGCTCACTTTACTTTAAAGTCGTAAATAGGAGGTCTGTAGCTCACTTTACTTTAAAGTCGTAAATAGGAGGTCTGTAGCTCACTTTACTTTAAAGTCGTAAATAGGAGGTCTGTAGCTCACTTTACTTTAAAGTCGTAAATAGGAGGTCTGTAGCTCACTTTACTTTAAAGTCGTAAATAGGAGGTCTGTAGCTCACTTTACTTTAAAGTCGTAAATAGGAGGTCTGTAGCTCACTTTACTTTAAAGTCGTAAATAGGAGGTCTGTAGCTCACTTTACTTTAAAGTCGTAAATAGGAGGTCTGTAGCTCACTTTACTTTAAAGTCGTAAATAGGAGGTCTGTAGCTCACTTTACTTTAAAGTCGTAAATAGGAGGTCTGTAGCTCACTTTACTTTAAAGTCGTAAATAGGAGGTCTGTAGCTCACTTTACTTTAAAGTCGTAAATAGGAGGTCTGTAGCTCACTTTACTTTAAAGTCGTAAATAGGAGGTCTGTAGCTCACTTTACTTTAAAGTCGTAAATAGGAGGTCTGTAGCTCACTTTACTTTAAAGTCGTAAATAGGAGGTCTGTAGCTCACTTTACTTTAAAGTCGTAAATAGGATGTCTGTAGCTCACTTTACTTTAAAGTCGTAAATAGGAGGTCCGTAGCTCACTTTACTTTAAAGTCGTAAATAGGCGGTCTGTAGCTCACTTTACTTTAAAGTCGTAAATAGGAGGTCTGTAGCTCACTTTACTTTAAAGTCGTAAATAGGCGGTCTGTAGCTCACTTTACTTTAAAGTCGTAAATAGGATGTCTGTAGCTCACTTTAATTTAAAGTCGTAAATTGGAGGTCTGTAGCTCACTTTAATTTAAAGTCGTAAATAGGAGGTCCGTAGCTCACTTTACTTTAAAGTCGTAAATAGGATGTCTGTAGCTCACTTTAATTTAAAGTCGTAAATTGGAGGTCTGTAGCTCACTTTAATTTAAAGTCGTAAATAGGAGGTCCGTAGCTCACTTTACTTTAAAGTCGTAAATAGGAGGTCCGTAGCTCACTTTACTTTAAAGTCGTAAATTGGAGGTCTGTAGCTCACTTTACTTTAAAGTCGTAAATAGGAGGTCCGTAGCTCACTTTACTTTAAAGTCGTAAATAGGCGGTCTGTAGCTCACTTTACTTTAAAGTCGTAAATAGGAGGTCCGTAGCTCACTTTACTTTAAAGTCGTAAATAGGCGGTCTGTAGCTCACTTTACTTTAAAGTCGTAAATAGGAGGTCCGTAGCTCACTTTACTTTAAAGTCGTAAATAGGAGGTCTGTAGCTCACTTTACTTTAAAGTCGTAAATAGGAGGTCCGTAGCTCACTTTACTTTAAAGTCGTTAATAGGCGGTCTGTAGCTCACTTTACTTTAAAGTCGTAAATAGGAGGTCCGTAGCTCACTTTACTTTAAAGTCGTAAATAGGAGGTCCGTAGCTCACTTTACTTTAAAGTCGTAAATAGGAGGTCCGTAGCTCACTTTACTTTAAAGTCGTAAATAGGCGGTCTGTAGCTCACTTTACTTTAAAGTCGTAAATAGGAGGTCTGTAGCTCACTTTACTTTAAAGTCGTAAATAGGAGGTACGTAGCTCACTTTACTTTAAAGTCGTAAATAGGCGGTCTGTAGCTCACTTTACCGGTGGAAATCCGGATTGTGCCATAGGTTTCAAGTTTGTCAACTCTGACTATGTCTATAGGGCTCAACGCTGAATCTATCTGTATAGTTTTACTCATGACTCTGTCTTCAGGAATTGGAGGCTGACTCTTGTCTTTAGGGTTAGTGGCTGACTATTGGCTATAAGGTCAGTGGCTGACTCTTGTCTATAAGGTTCAATGGTGACTCTGTCTATAGTCTATAGATTTCAAGGCAGACTCCGGTCTCTAGTGTTTCTTGATCTGAATGATGTCTCTGTATGGTACCAAACTGACTCTGTCTAACGTTGCAAAACTGACTTTTTCAGGTACACGTCCCAGTTTTCCAACCTTGTACGCAAATCTGCAAATGAATTATATAACGTAATAAAAGTACGACATTTTAACCCATGTCGCCATGTTGCACCTGAAGAGCTGTGTAAACCATGCATGTCGTAAATACCTCGCGCTATGCTAGAGAGTGGTTGTCTTCTTAACCAATGAGCATGATGCTTAAGGAACAAAGCGATTTTTAAACAGTTTTTAGTATTTTTAATTTTAAATCATTTATTTTTAAATAATGTTTTTTTTTAATTTGTGTCTGTGTGTGTGTCTGTGTGTGTCTCTGATGTTTGTGTGGTGTCCGTGTGTGTCTGTGTGTTTCTACGTGTCTCTTTGTGTCTGTGTGTCCATGTGTGCCTGTGTTTCTATGTGTGTCTCTGTAGTCTGTGTGTATGTGTGGCTTTGTATGTGTCTGTGTGTGTGCCTGTGTGTGTCTCTGTGTGTCGTTTTATGTCTGTGTGTGTCTTTGTGTGTTTTTGTGTGTCTCTGTGTGTATGTGTGGGTCTGTGTGTGTCTGTGTGTGTGTGTTACAAGAGAGTAAACAAAACGTGACCGAAATTTGGAAACTGCTCACAGCTGATTGATGACCAACTTGTCATTTATTTCCAAAAATTAAATTTTAATTAATCCTAGGCAAATGTAAATAGTTTTGTGGAAGAAAATCTACCGGGAATGGTAACGTTATAAAATTTGGGAACCCTAGGTTTATTCAATTCATTCATTGGTGATATTCATTTTGATTTATCATTATCATGCTCATCAATGTTGTCATAAGAAAATGTGAATAATATTGAATAATCCTAGGGAATGGTAATAATTCCTTTTTTACTTTTGTTTTATGTATTTATTTATTTTAAAAAGTAAACATCAGGGAAGCTTAGGCTTTATTAATTGATTCGTTTCTTGAAATTCATCATAATCATGCTCATAATCATTGTTATTGACGAAATAACACGCGTGTGCATGTATCACGGATTCTTATAATAATCATGTAGAAGGCCTACTGCCGAACTGTTTACTTTCATGATTTTGGTGAAAACGTTACCACTTTGAGATGTCTTTTACGATTCTCCGCCGAGAGCCGTCAGAAGAAAAAAATTAAGACTGGTTGAGGGAGGTTGGTCACTGAACGAAATAATGACGTCACCAGCACGGAAAGACTAGTGTGTTTGTACTACTAGGCTAAATATTAATACAGTGATATCTTGCAAGCTATTTATGAAAATTTTCTCTTACCTTACTACTTTAAAATACATTTAAAAAAAAATTAATCACTTTTTAATTAAAATGATAAAAGTCAAAGTATTCATTATTTATTTTTATTAAAAGAATGTAAATATTGATGCTTTCCCCTATCATTTTTCGAGGTATGCAGGACGTATGCAAGATGTATGCAGGATGTATGCAGGACGTATGCAGGATGTATGCAGGATGTATGCAGGACGTATGCAGGATGTATGCAGGACGTATGCAGGACGTATGCAGGATGTATGCAGGATGTATGCAGGATGTATGCAGGATGTATGCGTGAACGAATTTCAAAAGATCTAAATATTTTGGTTTCGGCCGAAAGCCTCGTTAAGCTTTTGATTTCGGCTGCTTCGATTTCGGCTGAAAGTCCTTTTTAACTTTTGACCTGGTTTCGGTTTGGGCCGAAATCAGGAAACCACTCTCGGTCGGTCTCTAAAAAAGATGTGAGTAAAAAATTACAATATTCGGGTCACATCTGCATTTTATTTTTAAATGACCAGCGATAACAGCAGGAGAACTCGAGGGAGATACTGTTAGATCGTAAGTTGAATCTCTGTTGATCTGGTGTGTCACGTGATTGTGGCTTGTTCTTTATTTGATTTTTATTATTAATTTTTTTCATAATTGTTTTAATTTTTTTTTCTTAATAATTGAAAAATTATTATTTTATTATTATATTTTGGAGGTAGAGTGGGAGGCAGGGGATTAGTGTATGTATGAAGTTTTCCTCAATATCCAATATCCATTATTCACAGTTGTGTTGGGACGTTGGGGAATAGGATTAGTGCCTCGCAGATTAAATAATGGGGAATTTATTGAACAAAAAAAAAAGTTCGGATTTCCGTTGTGACATCGTTGCTTGAGTTTGTCACAAGTTACGTTATGGGATATTTGATTTTGTCACTTTAATCTGATGTACGATTCGGCTCGTTTGATGAACAAGACGCCACAAGGGGATTGGAAACTAGGAAACTAGTATACAACGATAAAACGATACGTTAGCTATAGTCAAATTTAAATATTGTTAATTCTACTCTTTATATAAACATAATAGTATAATTAAATTAAATATTGTCATTTAATTATACTATTAAGTTTACATAAAGAGTAAAAAAAAATAGAATGTATAGAAATAAAAACTACATTAACTTAGAGCACAGCAAGTGGAAAGTACAATTATCGAGAGATACAAATCTTAATTTACACACACACACACACACACACACACACACACACACACACACACACACACACACACACACACATACATACAAACATACACACACACACACACACATACAGAGAAATATATAAAGAGAAAAAAAAAATAGAAAGTATAGAAATAAAAACAACAATAACATAGAGCACAGAAAGAGGAAAGTACAATTATAGAGAGATACAAATATTAATATACACACACACACACACACACACACACACACACACACACACACACACACACACACACACACACATACATACAAACATACACACATACACACACACATAAAGAGTAATATGCTAGGTCCCGTAAATGTTTTGAAAAAAAATGGGGAAAAACATCATGGCAAACTGCAGGCTTATATATTATGGGGAGAAAGTTAGCATCCTCAAGAAAATAAAATTATATAAATTGCGTCACCTAATAACATTCTTTGGAACAAATATAACGTAAACAACATTTTCCCAATCAAGGGAGGACTGGGGTTGGTACATTGCTACACACTGTTAACATAAAAAGAATAAAAGGAGGAGAGGTTTGGTTGACACAACGCTACGTTGAAGTTTTAAAAAAAATAGGGCAACACACGTGCTATAACAGCCACGCTTTTAAACACTTTTCTTTTACAAAAAAAAATGTAACAATCCATCAAGGACAAAATGGACTCGCCCGGTGTTAAGTCATAGACCTTGTGCTATGGACGAGCCCCCACTGCAGTATATCTAATACTGGAGTGATCGTTTAATGGTTTTTATCTCGCGGCTTTAGGGCAACAACTGCATCCAGCAAATCACAGAGACTTATAAACTTCTCTAAAAATCAAAGTCAACACACGGAACACATGCATTTATGGCAGCGCATTGCTTGAAACGTATGCACTTGATCATGGCGGACATTCTTATGGCATAAAGTCCCCCACTCGAGGTACGTTCCCCGCGATAAATATGGACCGGCTGCTGCGTTGTGTAATTTATGCATTTATTGTCACTTGTGTACGTTGGATGACTCTGTAGTGCACTTCAATGGCGTCGTGGTGTCTGATGTAAACAGTCACGGATAAACACTAAAACCGGACTCAAATAAAACTGTCTTACTGCCATTTTGTCTACAGAAATTCTCAAAGCCACACGCACACGAACATATTCTCTATATATTTCTCTCTCTCTCTCTCTCTCTCTCTCTCTCTCTCTCGCTCTCTCTTTATCTCTCTCTCTCACTCTCTCTCTCACTCTCTCTCTCGCTCTCTCACTAACACACACAAGGTCTTGTGAAGGGAAAGCTGCGCCCGGAGCAAAGCCTGAAAATGTCACCCCTCCCCCGAGCTTTATAAATAAATGATATACGATACACACAAACACACGTGTGTATATCCATAAATAATAAATATACATAAATATATGAATATTAAGAATTTTGGCGACCCCCTGGTGTTGGCGGCGATGACTAGGATTTAGTGCCAAAACTTAGGACTTTGAATCAGGACTAGAATTCAAAACTTGAACTCAGCTCCAGCTTCCTTGAGTAGGACTCGAGTCTAGGACAAAGGGGCAGAAAAAGAACTCAGGACTAGGAATGGGCTACGATGTAGAGGGCAGACGCTGGAGGTGGCAGTAGGACCAATGACAAGAGCTCAGGAATGGGCTACGTTTTAGAAGGCAGCGGTTGGAGGTGGAAGTACGTCCCGTGACAAGACTTCACGAATAGGATTCATAAACTAAAACTGACAGGACTTGTGGTTAACATTTGATGTATCTAAAAGTTGTATATCAGCATTAAGGGCTGGGCTTGAGAGTCAATAGTACATTATAGTAGCAGTCAGACACTGTGTTCTATAAGGCTAGCTTGGACATGTGGTTATATTTCTAATGTTTACAAAACAAACGGAAAAAACAACAATTCATCAACACATGTGTTTTGTCACCACTTTCTGAACGTTGAACAATTCTCGAGTCGAGGAGAGATATCCGGATTTCGAAGTCATAGTCTTCGTGCTTCCAAGTTCGAATGTTTAATATTAACAGTCCAGAGAAGGGGGCGAAACTAGCACATCTGCTATCAGTATCAATATCCATTTTTTTTTACAGTATTGTTCTTGTAAATACACTTTCACCAACGAAACCCAAGCTACCACTTCAGTCCAAGTCAAACTAAACATCTTTATTATACTATATGCACATTTATTTTACTACTGTCAAACTAAACATGTGCATTATACTATGTGCACATTTCTTTTACTACAGTCAAACTAAACATCCGTATTATACTATGTACAAATTTCTTTTACTACAGTCAAACTAAACATCCGTATTATACTACGTGCACATTTCTTTTACTACAGTCAAACTAAACATCCGTATTATACTATGTACACATTTCTTTTACTACAGTCAAACTAAACATCTGTATTATACTATATACACATTTCTTTTACTACAGTCGAACTAAACATCTGCATTATTCAATACACATTATTTTACAACAGTCAAGTTACAATGTTACTCGATTCGTTTGCCACGGTACCTCTTCATATCTTTACAGCAGTAAAGATTTTTTTAAAAAAAATGTTTTCTATTGGAGTACCCTAGGCTACTCCTGACACAAATAACCTGACATGCCCTTGTTTGTACCTAAACAACCCTCACCACAGCTTTTGACCAAATGTAGCATGTCCCTGCTAGTAATTCACCGCCTCCATGGAAGCGGATCTCAAACAAATGAAAAGTTCACAAACGGTGATGTTGTTGTATTCTTACGTCGAAATTTTTGTGTGTTAAATTTATACATCGAACCTGTACTGTTGTATGTTGTTATTTGATCCACTCCTGTTTTGCAAAAACCCGACCCTGACTTATGACGCCACCTTGTAATGCAACTACTTAAAGATGAGGACGTCACCAACTAAACAATTTTTAAAAAAGTTTTTTTTTTTTTTTTGTTTAATAACCCCAACCAAAACGTCTTCCCTGGACTTCCTAGAGTTTAAAAATATTTTCAAAACTATAAAGTTGTCAGCATTTAATAATACTACTGGGGAATCAGGCTCAGTTGTAATGTGGGGATGAGAGAGGGGGGGGTACTTGCAAACGAGAAACAAAACATCAGAGTGCTACTCAGCTGTGTAGTGAGCCACTGGTTCCCTCCAAACACGACATCGGTCCAACAATCAGCAGAAGAGAGTCTCAAAACTCGAGACCCGGACATTTTCCCCCAAGAGGCGTCTGTGCCAAAAACCATTCCCCCCTCCCCCCTCATTTAACCGAACCAGAAGTCTGGCGTTATTTTTGCATTATCCCATTCCCAACGATCTGTTAAGGCCGTATTCCGATCGGGCGGCCATCTTTCAGTAAGTCAAAAACACTGCGTCAATACGCGGCTCATTCCAACGCGTTGTATTCACACCGGCACTCCGTTTTATTGGCAGGGATTTGCCATTATGGGGATTGGTCAAGGAGTGATGACAGTTGCTTTACCCCTACCATTTCCTCTCCAAATCATAGAGTCCCCCCCCCCCCATCTAAAAACCAAACTCATCCTCTCCTCAACATATTACCCCCTTACTTAACCCGGCGTATTCTTCTAAATGGGATTTGCCATTATGGGGATTGGTCAAGGAGTGATGACAGTTGCTTTACCCCTACCATTTCCTCTCCAAATCATAGAGTCCCCCCCCCCCATCTAAAAACCAAACTCATCCTCTCCTCAACATATTACCCCCTTACTTAACCCGGCGTATTCTTCTAAATTGACCCTCCTTACCATCTTCTACCCCGGCCACGTCCCCTCTTTCACTCTATTTGGTTATCTATACCCTGTCTCTCTCCTACCATCTCCGTCCCCACACCTCCTATAGCCATCACCAAAATCTACCTCTTCGGAGTCCAGTCTTGATTAAAACCTCACATAAATACACAAATGATTTTTTTTAAAAAATTAGGCAACAGTCTGTTTTACACATTTAGCGATATTTATAATACGTCTTTGGGACCCATAAAGTTGTGATGCAGGGTGCAACTGATTATTAATACGGCAACACACGTTCTGTATAATGCCCGATGGTATACTATGACACGATACACTCCCTTTGAAATTTACATGTAGCACAAATAGGCGTGCTGCACGATACGGGCGAGTTTCACTCCTGCGCCGCGAGTGACCACTCCGTGACCAACACATGACGCGCCCTCTAATCTCTCTGCTAGCATGATGACGAAACACACATTTTGACGTCATGGCTCCCCTGTGGGTGCTATAGCAGGGAGGTGCAATGCGACCAGCTCGAGTTTGAAGTGAGCCGATTTGTGGAAAGGAAAGTCACTTCTGAGTTATTTCAAGGGTTGCATCCATTAACTGTGATGCGCATTTGCATATCCTTATTATGTAGAGCACATATTATTACGCGGCTGCTATGTTCGATTTCTGTTCATTACTGACCGTGTTAAGTAGTTAATTAATTATCGGGCTCATTGAATGTACTCCTTAGCCTCCGTGCTTAAAATAGCTTTAATGGTATTTGCGAACATCTTAATAAATATAATTCACCAGCGAAACCAGGACAAGAAGCAAGAAGACGACGACGCAGGCAATATATAGAGCAAGCAAGACGCAGGCAAACCCTTCCCTCCCTTCCCTTGCCTGCCCATCGTTGGTCTCGAGACATGCGCACTGCAGTGGCGCTACCGCCCCCCCCCTCATGCACCTCCCTCGCTTGTCAACCATGCGCACACCCCAACAAGCGCGCGTGAAATAAAAAGTGTGCAGTGACGTATCATGGAAAAAAAAAGGGGGTGGGGAGGGGTGTAGCAAAATTGTCATTCTTAAATGTGCGTAACTTGAGTTCACGTTTTTGTCAAGCAACGTAGATGGGAACTTCACGCATTGCTGTCGCCAATGTTTGACGGGCTCTATCTAGTAGCAAATAATGAAATCTGTACGTGACCTCACATAGACCTCGGAGTGCAAAACTCTGTTCTTATCATATAAACTCAACCCCTCAACAAAGCTTCTGTCAAATGAAATGTTATTAACGGATCATTTTATTTGCCCTTTTGGGAACTCATGTCGGGTCTTCACCTCTAATTAATTATCTTTGCTATTCAAATTTAATATCCAGCACGATTATGGCAGGTTATGAAAACTATATTTATTGCTAGTCATGTCTGTCTGTCATACTTGGAATAACCTGTTGAACTTAGACTTATTCCCCAATATTTAATGAATGATTGGTATACTTTGAATAACCTGTTAAATCCAGACTTATCCCCCGTTTGGATTGAATGATTGTTATACTTTAAATAACCAACAACAAAAAATTCGTTATACCGAGTCATCGACCCGGTCTCTTGTTAGTTATTGAAAGTTAGATGTTTATCGCTTAAAATAACATGTACTGTATACAATTATGTATCATTTCAAATGTTGTCCTTTTTTTCCCCGAATATTCTTGTACTATTTCTCTGAGCACACATTAAGAACACATAGATCTATTAGTTCCCAAGACCTCGTTTTATGGATGCTACATAAATTTAAAACTGTCAGCCACCACCACTGTGCAAAAAGTGCACTTTGGTGCTATTTTATGTTCAACTTTTATTGAACGCGATTGACTTTAGGCAGGTAGAGCGGACGTGCAACAGACTTTTGGTGAAAACTTCTTACCATTTTGGTGTATGGACAGTAACCAAATGTTATTGTGAAGCCATTAAAGCTGGAAGATAGTTTAGTGGACAGTGTCCACTCTATTGTCACTATTTATTACACTAAATTTTTTTATACAGCAAAAAATGTGTTACAATTGTGTACACGTTGTATTTCTGGAATGAATCCCTTCTCACTGTCATATTTATAAGCTACTAGCTGTAGCACCCGTGCTTCGCCTGATGGGGTGGGTAGTGGAATTAAACTGATTTTTGGAGTTTTAATATAACGGCATGTCACATGTTTTACGTTCAAGTGACAAAATCTTGTATAAAAAATATATTAATTTCTCCTCAAGATTACTTTGTCCGGAAATAAAAATTTTAAAGGTTCAAATCAATAATTCCTTGTCTATTTTGCAGGAGTTTGTTTTCCCGTTTAGGAGTCATTCCATTAGGAAGTGTTCTTTTTAAGACATATTTTAATGTTACCAATAGCAATTTTTTCATAGTTAAATACATGGCTAAAAATGTACCCAAAAAATTTATTCCTGTAATGGTTTTTAATGATTAAAAAAATTGTAAATACAAATTTTTAAAAAAGGGAGTATTTACTGGGCATTTTAATCCGCGCGCCTAGTGTGCACTTGCACTACCGCGCGCAAACATTCAAGATGAGATCCTCTTAAAAGGTGGGTAGCCATTACGTTATACGGATTGCTATAATGCGGGATGCTAGAGTGCAGGGTTACAGTCTATAACGTGACCTTTGACCGCATGTCCCGAATTATCCGTGTTCCATGGTTGTAATTTGTGGAGATGCAAGCCATGAAATGCATTCTAGGGTTTTCCCTCGGCTGTCTACTTTTAATCGTCCACGAAACAGAGGACGGGCCAGGAATTAACCAAATACGAACTGGTACTGCACGTGTATGGACATCATCAGATACGAACTGGTACTGCACGTGTATGGACATCATCAGATACGAACTGGTACTGCACGTGTATGGACATCACCAGATACGAACTGGTACTGCACGTGTATGGACATAAGCAGATACGAACTGGTACTGAGAAGGTGCTTTAGACCAGGAGTAGACTGATGAGACAAGTACTTGACAGTTCGGAGAACACTGGATAAAGAAAGAGGGGTTGGGAAATGCTGATGGAGGAAATCCTCAACCGATCGGAGTAAACAAAAAATCTGTGAAAGTTATCTATTATTAACATGAATTGTACGTCATTTCGTCATTAACCACGTGCGTCATGCAAGTGCTTAAGCTTTCCATCCCAACCCTCCACCCCACGTGCCTCCACCACAGCCCCTCCTCATTCAAACCATCTTCTGCCTTTGCCTAACTCTCCCATTCCCGCCCCGACCTCGAAACTCCACTCTTCAAAGCATTTTTGTTTAAAATAATGTAAAAAATAATAATTAATTAAAATAAAGAAACCAATATGAACTGAATTGAACAAAAACGTTGGATTTTTTTTTAAAGGTCTAAACCCATTCACCCCTACCCCATCCCCCAAACTCCTCCCCCAACTTCATCAAAATGACTAATCCAACCAATTAAGGGTTTGTTACCAGATTGTTGGGCGTGGTTCGCTCCATTACGAGAAAACCCGAGCCCAATGTGTGGGCGTGGCGTGTTTATGAGGACGTGGATGTGTCTGACGTGGGGGGGGGGGGGGGGGGGGGGGGGGAGGGGGGGACAGGTATAATTACAAGGCGGCACTTATTAGGCAGGTGTTCCACTCGGCAACATGCAGCAGATAATGGCTGGCTCCAAGACACAACAGATGTAACACACTGGGATTGCGAAAGGGAGGCTGCATCACTTGGGGAGCTCCGAGTCTTACCAATTAGACGCAGCCGCTCCACGGTAATTCGACAGTGATTATTGGCATCTGGACAGCGTCGAGACTGTTGCTGTTTTTCGGGCCATCAATGTTAGACTCTCTGAAACATGGATGGGAAAATCCATTTTAGACTTTCCTTAGCCATAAGCAGGAAATCCATTTTAGACCTTACTTTGCCATAAGCAGGAAATACATTTTAGACCTTACTTGGCCATAAGCAGGAAATACATTTTAGACCTTACTTGGCTATAAGCAGGAAATACATTTTAGACCTTCCTTGGCCATAAGCAGGAAATCAGTTTGAATCCACCTTTCACCGTTCGCGGGTAAATTAAAAAGGAAGATTTCCGTAACCATTGGCAGTGAATCAAATGTATGCTTCTTTTTCTCTTGGGGTGAGGAAATAGAACTAAGAGTTTCTTAAGCCACTGTGTTGGCGTAAGCTCAACTTTAGACTTAATTCGTGTAATCAGCGTAAGCTTTTCATAAACTATTTGGGGGAGAACTTAATTTTATATTTTCTTAAATAATTTGGGAGAAATCTAGTTTTACTTTCATTTAGAATTGTGAGAATATTTAATGTATTTTTAATAAAATATTTCTTATAAGAAAAGGGATGAGAGGAAAGAACCTAGAAAGAAATGAAATCGATAAACCTTAACAAGCAAGAAAGGGGGCGAGCAAGGTTGGAATAAAGCAATGTGTTGTAAAAGCAGGCCGTTCTTAGAAATACGCTGACTACGCCTCCGCGTAGGGCCCCTAACGTAAGGGGGCCCCGGGTAGGGCCGCTTAGCACCTAAGGGATATAGCAATGATGCACACACAAACAAATTATTGATAACCGGAGGTGATCTCTTTCCTCAAAATAAGGAAATAAGTGCCAGAAGAGCCATTCTTAGGCATATAGGCGAACTAGGCAACCGCCTAGGGCCCCACTACCACCTGCATGTCCATATATTTCAGAAGTACACATTTTCTCTAGTGGCCGAATTATCAATACGGTTAGTGGTTACACGCGAGCAAAGAGGAAACATTGATGAAGGCAGAATGGAGGTGCCAGAGTGGGGGGGGGGGTGTTTTCTCCTCAGCCCGAGGGAGCTCCACCCCCGGACCCCCCCTTTCCGGGGCCCCCAACCTACGCTCCATGCTTAGTGGCCCCTAAACTCCTAAGAAAGGCTCTGGTAAAAGTTATTGCTATTTTTTTAATACATAATTTAGAATTTACTTTTAATAGGATGAATGATGAATAACAACGATCCAGCACGGAAAACGTAGAAAGTGATTTGGGGTTGGGGGGGGGGCGGGGATAGGTGGGTCAGATAGACAAGAGTGAATGTCCACGGTTTAGAGTGAATGGTCAAAGTTTAGCGTAAGTGTCCACGGGGTTAGCGTGAATGGCATAGGATTGGTGTGAATCGCCACGGTTTAGAGTTAATGTCAACGGGTTAGCCCGGATGTCCATGGATTAGCGTTAATGTCCACGGGCAAGCGTGAATGTCCAAGGCTTAGCGTGAATGACATGATTAATCGTTAATGATCACGATCGGCGAGAATGGCCACGGATTAGCGTGAATGGCCACAATTTAGCGTGCATGGCCAGAACTTAGCGTGAATGGCCACAATTTAGTGTGAGTGGCCACAGATTAGCGAGAATGGCCATGCTTTAGCGTTAACGGCCAGAGGGGGGAAACCTCAAATGGATATGCGCGAGAGGACTTTTAGAATACCCAAAGCTGTGGACGTGAACCGGCATTTCTAGAAGATGAATATGCTGATGATATTGCTGATACTACAATGTAATAATGTACACGACTGACGACATTTCTGATACTACAATGTAATAATGTACATGACTGACGACATTGCTGATACTACAAAGTAATTATGTACACGACTGATGACATTGCTGATACTGCAATGTTATAATGTACACGACAATATTGTTATGTACACGACTGACGACATTTCTAATACTACAATATAATTATGTACACGACTGACGACATTGCTGATAGTACAATGATATAATGTACAAGACAATATTTTTATGTACATGACTGATGACATTGCTGATACTACAATGTAATTATGTACACAATTGACGACATTGCTTGCACTACAATGGTTTTATGTACATGACTGACAAAATGGCCGATACTACAATGTTGTTATGCACATGATTGACAACAATGCCGATACTACAATATTGATTTGTATACGACTGGCGACATTGCAGAAAAATAGATTTATCGTGAACATCTTATAAAGGAGAAATAAAGCAAAAAAGACTGTTAAAATGTCATAGATGATGTTGTAAAAACCGACTGTTCAGTATGTGGTCATGGGTCAATCCCCGGAACCACATATTATCATCAGAGGAAACCTTCAATAATAAACTTTATGTCGAATACCTCGCTGCAATTAACAACTGTGGTGCTATGAACATAGACCTATTACCTGATGCTATCTAACTAATGATGATTGTGATAATAAGGGAGAGAGACTGCAGTCACGTTAGGCAAAAGGAAATGTCTGAAATAAAGTCATGAGAAAATCTGAAATAATAAAGACGTGTCGTCAAGATGCCTGCTTCAGAGAACAAACACTAACATACATATCAAAATTAACACTTAGCCGAGATGTTGTATCCGACTCATTTGTATCCGAGATGTTGTATGAGAGATGTTGTATCCGAGATGTTGTATGAGAGATGTTGCATCCGAGATGTTGTATGAGAGATGTTGCATGAGATATGTTGCATCCGAGATGTTGTATGAGACATGTTGTATCCGAGATGTTGTATCCGAGATGCTGTATCCGAGATGTTGTATGAGAGATGTTGTATCCGATATGTTGTATGAGAGATGTTGTATCCGAGATGCTGTATCCGAGATGTTGTATCCGAGATGTTGTATCCGAGATGTTGTATCCGAGATGTTGTATCCGAGATGTTGTATCCGAGATGCTGTATCCGAGATGTTGTATCCGAGAGGACGGCAAGAGGAAGACATTCAGGTTCTACCATACCTTGTTCCACATATTTCCTAAAGATTATTGCAAAGGTGTCCCGTTGCAAAAACCACAGCTTGACTTCTGTCATGCAGGCTGTGACACGAGACTGGGCTCACTTTACTTCTCTATTGTGTTACAGATAGTTTGTTCCATTTAAACCAAAAAAAAAAACAACTTACTTGCCATGATGTCATTGAAAAAGTATACATCTATAAAAAGTGGGTCACTCATTTAATGAATAAAATAATGGGAAATGTGGTGGGAGGGGAACAAGTGTGGGGGGGGGGTCGCTTTTGGAAAATTTAAAACGATGGACAAAATGACCTTGTGAGTGACAAGCCTCAGAGATGTATCATTCTTTATCGAGACAATAGTGAGGAGACCAAGTGAGTTTCAAGTAACCTTACGCCCGACCGGGGAGGGGGGGGCGCTTTTGTGATGAAGTTATAGGTAGAGAATAAGGCGCAGTTTCAGTAAAACAATTGATGGGGCGCCGGATGTACATTTATATAAATATCCTGAGTTATATTTACCAACCCTATAAAATATCGGTTGCGTGGGGATGGATGGGGTGCTCCCGACCCCCACACAAACCCACCCTCGGGGGTTGTAGGGAGGCCTTAGGTAGCAGGTCACTCCCCCACTCGGCCCCCCCCCCAAACAACACGTTGTACCGGGGCCTGGCCGTGATCTACATCAATGGTGCGACACGTGTGAGTGTTGGCTGCACGTGCACGAGGGAGAGCTCTCTCTCATTAGAGTTGTGATTCGAACCACGCACGTGGCATTGTGGCGCTCTCGGTGCGTTGTTACCACATGTGGGGAGTAGGGAGTCAGGGAATTTAAGGGAGGAGATTTTTCCTTCTGAAATATGAAAAGGGGGGGGGGGAGGGGCGGAGGACGCACGAGTCTTTAACATAATCTCGGTTACAGTGGCTCATGGGTAAATTAGACCGTGTCGGAGTTGGACATTGTTGACAGGGCGCCAATTGCTCTTTGCGTGACATCAGGCAATATTAGGTAAGGGCAGGGCCGGCGCCAGAGTATTTGGCACCCTAGGCGAACCTGTCACACTGCGCCCTCCACGCCCACGGCAGCTAATTATTTAATTAATAGTGCCACCCCTTATAAATTTGCCGCCCAAGGCGGCCGCCTAGTTCGCCTAATGGTTAAACCGGGCCTGGGTAAGGGGCATCATTACAAGCAGGGCTGGAAGTTAACAACCTAAAAACAAAATACATTGCTATGTTAGGCGAAGAACTGACAGATATAATCATTCAAATTAGATACACATTTTGAAATTTGAATACTTTAATCTGAACTGATCTACACATTCGCCATAGTAAATACGTTTTTAAGCCTAAGACTACGGCACTACGAAGAGCCTAAGACTACGGCACTACGACGAGCCTAAGACTACGGCACTACGACCAGCCTAAGACTACGGCACTACGACGAGTCTAAGACTACGGGACTACGACGAGTCTATGACTACGGCACTACGACGAGCCTAAGACTACGGCACTACGACGAGCCTAAGACTACGGCACTACGACGAGCCTAAGATTGCGGCACTACGAAGAGCCTAAGACTACGGCACTACGACCAGCCTAAGACTACGGCACTACGACGAGCCTAAGACTACGGCACTACGACCAGCCTAAGACTACGGCACTACGACCAGCCTAAGACTACGGCACTACGACCAGCCTAAGACTACGGCACTACGACCAGCCTAAGACTACGGCACTACGACCAGCCTAAGACTACGGCACTACGACGAGCCTAAGATTGCGGCACTACGAAGAGCCTAAGACTACGGCACTACGACGAGCCTAAGACCACGGGACTACGACGAGTCTAAGATTACGGCACTACGACGATCCTAAGACTACGGCACTACGACGAGCCTAAGATCACGGCACTACGACGAGTCTAAGACTACGGCACTACGATGAACCTTAAAACAATACGGTTTCAGGAGGTTTTTGCGTTTCTTTCGTTTAATTTTAACAAAAATATAAATAATTGTGGTGTTTTAGCGAAGAATTACCCAATGTTTTGTGTTAACACCGTAAGCCATCGAATAAGAATACATGTAACTGTGACTGGCTTTTGCGGTCTCGATCTCAGTGAAAGAACCCGAATATTTTTCTTTCAAAAAATTGCGTTGTTAATACTTAACTGCCAGTGTGCTTGCCTAATACATTTTCTCATCCTTAGGAAATCGCAGGACTATTTCCTGTAGAGTTATTTGTGTTCGCTTCCATAATTCGTTGAATTAAAAACTACGTTTTTTTAAAGTTGAAAACTACGCTGACACTAACCCAGGGGTAAACAGGTCTGACACTAACCCAGGGGTAAACAGGTCTGACACTAACCCAGGGGTAAACAGGTCTGACACTAACCCAGGGGAAAACAGGTCTGACACTAACCCAGGGCTAAACATGTCTGACACTAACCCAGGGGTAAACAGGTCTGACACTAACCCAGGGGTAAACAGGTTTGACACTAACCCAGGGGTAAACAGGTCTGACACTAACCCAGGGGTAAACAGGTCTGGTTTAATAAGCGAAAGAAATGTTTTACAAACGGATATCGCCCGGAAAGAGGGCATCCTTCAGTAGTCAGAAAATATCCAAAAGTAAAAAGGCTACAAGAAAAATAAAGAAAACTAAATGCACAACTGTAATCCGACCAGTTGTAACATGCGCAAGTGAAACTTGGACACACACAAAAACAACAAAAAACACCAGAAAACCTTTTAAACACATGGGAGAGAAAAGTTCTCCGGCAAATATATGGGCCAAAAAAAGATGAATTGGCATGGAGAATACGAAACAATCAGGAAATGTAAAGTCTATATTAGGATCCCACGCTAGTAGCAGGAATAAAAAAGGACAGGCTCCGCTGGGCGGAACACATAGAAAGAATGCCAAATGACAGAGGAGTGAAGAGGGTGCATCACCCAAAACCCCAGAGGAAAACGGCTCAAAGGCAGACCTGGGCTTAGACTTAGATGGATGGTTGATTTGGATGAAGATCTACAAGCATGGAAAAGCATGGAAAAGAAAACCCTTAGTTATGTCCAAGTGGGAGGATGTGGTGAGGCAGGCCAAAGCCCTTCATGGACTGTAGCGCCACAGGGATGAATGGATTAGATTTTTGTTTTAAACTATAATTCCGCAAAAAACACTGAGAAGGTTATGAAATTACTTCACAACATAATACGCCGGCTGGGAACAGTACGACAAAATCCAAAAGGGGTACAGGAACAAAGCAGGTTCAAGAGCCAGCATATTTTGTAACAAATGTATATTTTTTTAAATTTCGAAGCCTAATTTGAGCGTTCAGACGCCAGGTAAGAATGTTCGCTCATCTAGGCGACCATAAGTATTGCATTGCCCTAGACGGGTCAAGGTTCTAAGCCTCGAACCAACCGTACGATAATTGTATAGCATGAACCAAAATGTAGCCTGACCAAATGATGGCATGAACCAAAATGTAGCCTGACCAAATGATGGCATGAACCAAAATGTATAGCATGAAAAAATGATAGCATGAACCAAATTGTAGCATGAACCAAAGTTTTGTTGTTAAGGCTCTTACACATAGCATAGCGATATATCTGGCACAAACCAGTGGTGCTAGACCTGCGTCCATCTGTTTATCTATTGAATGAAGTCTAAAAGATTTAACATCGTTCTCTAGATGTCAGAGTTTGCAATCTTGTATATTTGTTAACTTATTATCCTATGGCTTGTAAAATGCACCAATTTTGGGCGAGTTTAAATTCCTTTGCTATCAGCTTTAAATTCGAAGATTAGAGAATATCCACCTATAAAAAGCCACCACTCTGAAAACTCACTAGTTAAAAGTATTGAAAACCATTATCAATTACTTTCTTTTGGAACTGGAACATTATTAATTTTAAATACCGGCGACAAGACAACAAAAAAAGGCTTCCCGTGATGTTCATCATGTTGCAGATGTTCAGATTATGATGCAGATGTTCAGATAATGATGCAAATGTTCAGATTATGATGCAGATGTTCAGATTATGATGCAGATGTTCAGATTATGATGCAGGTGTTCAGATTATAGTGCAGATGTTCAGATTATGATGCAGATGTTCAGATTATGATGCAGATGTTCAGATTATGATGCAGATGTTCATATTATGATGCAGAGGTTCAAATTATGATGCAGATGTTGATTATGATGCAGATGTTCAGATTATGATGTAGATGTTCATATTATGATGCAGATGTTCAGATTATAGTGCAGATGTTCAGATTACGATGCAGATGTTCAGATTATGATGCAGATATTCAGATTATAGTGCAGATGTTTAGATTATGATGCAGGTGTTCAGATTATAGTGCACATGTTCAGATTATGATGCAGATGTTCAGATTATGATGCAGATGTTCAGATTATGATGCAGATGTTCAGATTATGATGCAGAGGTTCAAATTATGATGCAGATGTTGATTATGATGCAGATGTTCAGATTATGATGTAGATGTTCAGATTATGATGCAGATGTTCAGCTTATGATGCAGACGTTCATTATGGTGCAGATGTTCAGATTATGATGAGATGTTCAGATTATGACGCATATGTTCAGATTATGATGAGATGTTTAGATTATGATGCAGATGTTCAGATTATGATGCAGATGTTCAGATTATGGTGCAGATGTTCAGATTATTGTGCAGATGTTCCGATTATGATGCAGATGTTCAGATTATGATGCAGGTGTTCAGATTATGATGCAGATGTTCAGATTATGATGCAGATGTTCAGATTATGATGCAGATGTTCATCATGGTGCAGATGCTCAGATTATGATGCGAAAAGTTTCTGAATCCATAACTTTATGTTGTTTTTTTATATTTTACTTTCTATCTATTTTTCCAAAATATGGCTCAAGGGGGGAAGAAAGCATGACACCTGTAGAAACATGTGGATGCATTTACTTGCTTCTTACAATTATGATATAGCTGTGTGCCGAGTTGGGGAGTGGGGTGCTGGGTTGGTGACAATACAGTTTTAAGTTTAGTTTACAAATCCAAGGAAATCATGTCTTGAGAACTGTAGCTCTGTTTGTTTTTAGGGTGTGGGGAAAGCTGGAAAAGTACTGAGATGCCTTCTGGCTGTACACAATGTGGATAACTCTGGATTTACAATGGACATAGCAATTAATTGATAGGTTCTTATAGATAGAAAACAAGGGGGTCGTTCACAAATTACGTCCCGCAAAAGTTGACCTTTTCAGACCCCTCCCCCATCTTACAATGTGTAACAGATTCATTACCTTCCCCCTCCCCATTAGTGTCACGTCACACATAAAAAAAAAATAAAAAATACATAAAATGTTCATAACAAAACTAAGATTTTATTTTATTCTTTAAAATTTTCGCATAATGTATTAAGATGTAGTATTATTAGAAAAACGGTTTTTGCGTCATTTTTCGATCTGCGCAAAAGGTATGCGCGACTGACTTTCACGGTACTTATTATACCTGAGGCAATTTCGACCTAAAATTAATCTTTTTAATATTCATCCAAGATTTTTCAAAATTAGAAATTTTAGATTTTAAAAAAAAAATACATTTGTGACGCCACAATCCCCCCCCCCCGTCACAAAGTCCAATCACAAAGTGTCACAATATCTCCACCCCCTCCCCCCTCATCGTAACGTAATTTGGGAACGACCCCCAAAGGTCTTCAAAATTTTTCAAAAATTACAAATTTAAGTTTTAAAAAAAAAATACCTTTGTGGCGCCCCAAACCCCCCCCCCCCGTCACAAAGTCCAATCACAAAGTGTCACAATATCTCCACCCCCTCCCCCCTCAGCGTAACGTAATTTGGGAACGACCCCCAAAGGTCTAAGTTGTATGCACAAGTTAACTTATCATTTTATTTATTGATAGTTTTTTTATAGTGGGGGGGGGGGGAGATTAGATCAATAATATTAAAAAAATAAGAAGCAAAACATATTGACAAGAGCTGAACAGTGTTAAAAGATATGCGCCCAAGTTTACCGAGTCCTCTCCAACTCTAATGGTGGGTAATCATTAATATGACGTCACCGAGTCCTCTCCAACTCTAATGGTGGGTAATCATTAATATGACGTCACCGAGTCCTCTCCAACTCTAATGGTGGGTAATCGTTAATATGACGTCACCGAGTCCTCTCCAACTCTAATGGTGGGTAATCATTAATATGACGTCACCGAGTCCTCTCCAACTCTAATGGTGGGTAATCATTAATATGACGTCACCGAGTCCTCTCCAACTCTAATGTTGGGTAATCATGAGTATGACTTCACCGAGTCCTATCCAACTCTAATAGTTGGTAATCTGGAACATGGAGTCACCGAGTCCTCTCGAACTCTAATGTTGGGTAATCATGAGTATGACGTCACCGAGTCCTCTCCAACTCTTATAGTTGGTAATCTGGAAAATGGAGTCACCGGGTCCTATCCAACTCTTATAGTTGGTAATCTGGAACATGACGTCACTGAGTCCTATCCAACTCTTATAGATGGTAATCTGGAACATGACGTCACCGGGTCCTATCCAACTCTTATAGTTGGTAATCTGGAACATGACGTCACCGAGTTCTCTCCAACTCTTATAGTTGGTAATCTGGAACATGACGTCACCGAGTTCTATCCAACTCTTATAGTTGGTAATCTGCAACATGGAGTCACCGGGTCCTCTCGAACTCTAATGCCTGGTTCTCTGGAATATGACGTCACCTCTAGGTCATCTTTGGGGATAAAAAAATGAGGCTGAATTTTTTAAATATTAATTGTTGAACATTAACTCTCACCAGTTTTTAATAAGAGATTTGCAATAAATCGATTAATTCTTGAGCCCAAAAGCCATTCCCATTACCAGGAATTGGGTACGGAGCTCGGAGCTAGATCCCGTGGCTCTAAAAGCAGGGGCTTCTTTGTCCGGAGCTGGAGCCCCTGGCTCTCAAGCAGGATCTTTTTGTCCGGAGCTGTTGAGCCCCTAGCTTTTAGGGGCTCTAAAAGCGAGCGGCGGTCGGGTGTTGTCTGTGGGTGGGAGCGGGGAATTAACAAGCAACATTTCTTAATGCTTCAAGCTCCAAATTTTGTTTTAAAGCATGAATTTAAAATGTATGATTCGAGCTTTAAAAAAAAAAAATTAATGTGACAAAATTGATGCCCTTTAGCTATGTTGATCCCACTCTTATATCGCTATGTGGCCCGTACTCTTCTACCATCTATGTTGCCACACTCTTCTCTCAGATATCTTTTCCCCGCTCTTCTATCAGCTATTTTCTCACACACTTCTATCAGCATATTGTCACACACTTCTATCAGCTATGTGGCCCCTACTCCTCTACCAGCTATGTGGCCCCTACTCGTCTATCAGCTATGAGCGGACCTGGAGCAGACCTGGAGCAGACCTGGAGCTGACCTGGAGCAGACTTGGGGCAGACCTGGAGCAGACCTGGAGCAGACAAGGAACAGACCTTGAGCAGACCTTGAGCAGACCTTGAGCAGACCTGGAACAGACCGTGAGCTGATCTGGAGCAGACCTGGAGCTGACCTGGAGCGGACCTGGAGCAGACCTTGAGCGGACCTGGAGCGGACCTTGAGCAGACCTGGAACAGACCTTGAGCGTACTTCGAGACAAGCTGTGAACAAAAAAAAAATTACTCCAAATCCCTGATCACCACCGACTCCTGCCAGAGAAATCCGACTCCCCGACTCCGGCTTAAAGATGCGGAAATAAAAGACGAGACGTGACTGTAAGAATCTAGAGAAGAACCGGGCAGGAAGCCAGTTGAACAAAATCCTTTCTCTAAGGGGGGG
>CAXITT010000091.1:765069-776521 GCA_964033795.1 Lymnaea stagnalis | reverse complement strand
CCACACCCACACCCACCCCCACACCACCACCCACACTCCCACCCCCCCCAACACCCCCACCCCCACCCCCCCCCCACCCACACCAACACCCACACCAACACCCACACCAACACCTACACCAACACCCACACCAACACAAACCCACACCAAAACCAACACACACATCCACACATACACCCACACAACATCCAAAAAAACACAAACACCCACACATACACCCACACCAACACCCACACCAACACTCACACCAACATCCCCAACCACTCTCACACCCCCACCCACACCAACACCCACATCAACACCACCCCGACCCACATCAACACCACCCCGACCCACATCAACACCTAAACCCCCACCCACACAAACACACCCACCCGCACCAACACCCACACAACACCCACACCAACACACACACCCTCACCAACACTCACACCAATACCCACACCAACACCAACACCCACACCAACACACATACCCACACCAACACCAACAACCTTACGACAAAAAAAATGTTAAATATGGATGTGACTAAATCCTTAAATTTAAATTTTCAGTTTCATCTTTTCAATGTACTCATTAACTTATTTTTTTTAAACTTTAATTTTAAAAAATGCACTTTTTAAAAAAAAGTTTTGCAATATAAGCTCAACTAATCACACTGTTGCTAGGCTGTACAGTTATTTTTCACTACTAATTGGTTTAAAAAAATAAGAATCAATCAGCTGTAGCGACACAGCTCTCATCCCTCCCACTTCCCCCTTCGCACTTAACCCACCCATGAAGTTTTCTCGGGCGTTTTTAACATATTTTTATTTTTTTTATTTTCCTTCTTCAGATCCCTCCCGTGGTCTTTTAGTGCGCCATCCAAGCAAAACCTTTGAAGTTTTGGAACACGAACGGGAGGGAAAACGAATATTACAGTGGGCCACTTTAAATTGTTGGTAAACGTTGCTTTGAACCAAGTAAACATTTTTCTTTGATGAAATCAAATCAGAAGTCGAGTCGTGTCGACATAGCGACGTTGTCATAAATTCAGCTGACCCTTATATTTGATGAAATCAAATCAGTAGTCAAGTCGTGTCGACATAGAGATGTTGTCATAAATTCAGCTGGCACTTATATTTTTTGATGAAACCAAATCAGTAGTCAAGTCGTGTCGACATAGAGATGTTGTCATAAATTCAGCTGGCACTTATATTTTTTGATGAAATCAAATCAGTAGTCAAGTCGTGTCGACATAACGATGTTGTCAGCATTCAGCTGGCAATTGTGGGATACGTTCACATCTTTGTAACGTTTTTTTACCCGTGGTTTCCGACAACTTTTTTAACTTTGGGTTGGTTCCATATTCATGTTTTTTGTTTCTAAACTGGATTCCAGTAAGTTACGTCGGTTTGATTAAAAGATTCCCCCAAAATATAGTTTTTAAAATAAAATGTATACTTTAATTTTTGAAAAATTTCTTTCCTCTTTCTTGACGCTAACGCCAACCGATCCATGGTTACTCAGCCAATCCATGACAACCACAAATAATATGAAAGCGGAAACGATAAGCATCAACCCATTACGCTCTTTTCTCTTCGAAAAAAATTTTTTTTTCCTTCGTGATCTTACTCCTGTCATGGTGCGTCATTAAAAGAAGAAAACTCCGCGATAAAACTTTCATCGTATCAAATTGGAATTCAAAAGGAAACTGGAGTTAATCCTAGGATACAACCCTCAGTGTCTTCAGCAAAATCAATAGAATTATATTGAGTTCATGCCAGCATTACCCACATAATTAAATGATCTGATCAGTTTTTATTATCATAACATTTCTCTCTACCCGCAAATCCATCGGGTGTGTAGCATAATTGTGTGTTGTCAAACTACTTGTACCTCCTGTTCGGTCGATTTGGTCTTCCTCGTGCTGGCCTGTATTCTGGGTTTGGGTGGTGAGTGATGGGGAAATAAGGTGGGGAAACAAAAGTATTTTAAATATATTTGTTGTTCTGGTTCAAGGCCACTGATCAGAAGTGTGGTAGAGGATGTGACAACCCTTGACATACAGAAAATGTTTCCCTTTCTGCCATTTCTTAGCTCAATCCTTAAATCTTAGGGGCATACAATTAAGGCATTGTGACATTTTTTAATTATAGGACCAATACTTAAATCTTAGGGGCATAAAATTAAGTCATTGTGACATTTTTTTATTATAGGACAATACTTAAATCTTAGGGGCAAACAATTAAGGCATTGTGACATTTTTTAAAATTATAGGACCAATACTTAAATCTTAGGGGCAAACAATTAAAGTATTGTGACATTTTTTAATTATAGGTCCAATACTTTAATCTTAAGGGCATAAAATTAGGCATTGTGACATATTTCAGTTATAGGTCCAATACTTAAATTTCAGGGGCATTCAATTAAGGCATTGTGACAATTTTTAATTATAAGTCAAATACGTAAATCTTAGGGGCATACAATTAAGGCATTGTGACATATTTCAGTTATAGGTCCAATATTTAAATCTTAGGGGCATACATTTAAGGCATTGTGACATATTTCAGCTATAGGACGTTCCTCAGTACTTTAAATCGCAAGACTTAATTCTTAGGGGCCATCGAGGACATAGCCCCATGCATCGTGAGCTCCAATCCTCTCCAGTCACTGACCACCAATCTTTATAGAGATCGCCATGTCGTGTCGAAAAGACTCGCAGTCTTCATCAAGATGACGTGTTGATCGTCCGTTGCTCTCCTGATTCTGAGGTGTGTAAATCGAAAGAAAGCTGCGGAAAAAATAAACGAAATTGAAAAGAAAAAAAAAAACTAATTTAGGATTCATACGCTTTACAAGTCCAACCCGGGCAAACTGGTTCAGGATCCAAGTGAAAGCTTTAATTCCAGCCATGAAGGAATTTATGAAATCAGAATGAGGAGTGAGACCGTAAAATTATATCATGAACGCTTTCTTTTATCCTTTGTCTCGAGATTAGTGCGCTGCCCAAGCGTCCTTTACGCCTGCTATTTTCGCGCACTTTTATAAGCCCCGCTGGAGTTGCTGAGTTCAAGCAGAAAGCACTTGTGCTTGTTCTAGAGCGCCGCCCATGAAATGGGTCGCTGCATGAATAAATTCATTAAAGTGTCCTATACAATGATTATAAAAAAAATAAATAAAAAAGGACAGTGGGTTCTTTTTAATCCTTTTTAAAAATGTTTAAATTGATAGTTTGAGGAACCGCTTTGAAGACTGCTATGAGACTTAGAGAGACGAAATAACGGGGGACTTTTAATGGAGAAATTTGGTGAACTATATATTGGGTCAGAATTTTGAAGGAAAAAAAACACACAACTTTTTCAATGACTTTTTTTTTAAAATAATAAATATTCACGCCATTGCCTAGCCCCACTCTAGCAGGCACAAGGAGAACTGAACAGTATGGAAAGCATCTCGTTTGAGGCTCTTCTCCCCCGCCCGGTGACGGTCCGACTATAAGCGTAGCTAGGGAAAAGGGGGCGTCTATTGACGCGGTGCTGTGATTCAAAACACGCCCCTGACACGCATCAATTCACCTTTAGGATTACAGCACGCATTGATGAATGTGGCGCCCCCCCCCCGGGTCATCACTCCCCACCCTTCTTATGGACCGTGCACATATTATATCACGCGAAGGGGGTAGGGTTGGTGTTTCATTTTCTATTGTGGTGGGGGTGGTAGAGCAAAGTTATATTTTTAAAAAAAATATTAATTGTGTTTTTTATTAACTTTTTTTTTTTTTAAATGATTTTCAAATTTATGAAATGAGCATAGATTATTTTTTTAAAAGTATTATTATTTGCTTATAATAATTAGTTGATTTTTGTTAACAAAAACAAAAAAATAATTAAGTCCTAATGTTTGCTTGAAATCAGCTTTCTACGGTTTGTTAATTTATTTTAAAAAAACAAAAAAAACTTTATTCTGCTTTTTTTTTTTTTGGGGGGGGGGGTTTGATAAAATTGTTATGTAATATAAGGGGGGTTGTTCAATGGAAATGTTATATAACGTTATAAGTAGTAGGGGTAGGTAATAAAAAGACATATTTTTGTGTTATATAACGTTATAAGTAGTAGGGGTAGGTAATAAAAAGACATATTTTTGTGTTATATAACGTTATAAGTAGTAGGGGTAGGTAATAAAAAGACATATTTTTGTGTTATATAACGTTATAAGTAGTAGGGGTAGGTAATAAAAAGACATATTTTGTGTTATATAATTTGTGCGCGGCCCCTTCACATGTCGTCATCACTCCCATTTTACCCTCTTCAAAAAATAATAATAATAATAATAATAAATTAAGAACTATCCAACAAAAGGGATACATTTGATGTATTCAGATGCTTTTATTACTATTATTTTTATTTTTGTTCAAACTTTTTTGGTCTGTCTTTTTATCTCGCAACTGGGAAAAGGCACCAGCCAGCAAGCGGAGATAGGATGGTGCAGGGTCCATTGTGTATAGGTAAGGATCCCTCGCTGTTCTGGGGCTCTCGAGAGTAGTCAGGGACTTTAAACTGTAACCATAAAATCAAGTTAGCAAGTAAACACGCACGAGCTTAGATATGATTCTCTCACTCCGGCTACTTGTTTCAGTGGCTTTGGAAAGAAAAATCTAGTGTTTCTGAGTCTTTCTTTAAATAGCTCATTGTCATTGATACTTGCTCTTAGGATTTCGATTTTGACTATTAGGGTATCGGTAATGACTCTTGGGGTTTCGATACTAACTTTTGGGGTTTCGATACTGACTCTTCGGGTTTTGATACTAACTCTTGGGGTTTTGATACTAACGCTTGGGGTTTCGATACTAACTTTTGGCGTTTCGATACTGACACTTGGGATTTTGATACTGAATCTTCGGGTTTCGATACTGACTCTTGGGGTTTCGATATTGAATCTTCGGGTTTCGATACTAACTCTTTAGGTGTCGATACTCATTCTTGGGGTTTCGATACTAACTCTTTAGGTGTCGATACTCATTCTTGGGGTTTCTATAGTGACACTTGGGTTTCGATACAGACTCTTGGGGCTTAGATACAGACTTTTGGGGTTTAGATACTGAATCTCAGAGTTTAGATTCTGACTCTTAGGCTTTTGATACTGACTCTTGGGGTTCCGATACTGACTCTTGTGGCAACGATAATTTGACGGTACTATTGGTAGCACGCTAGTTTGATGACACGAAGTGATAATAGGGCTTGTCATTTAATGGCGGAAATCTATTAATAGAACTGATGTCACCATTAGTGATCATCCGTGTATTTAGCGCGGACAAAAGGTCAACACTGTTCAGTATTACTATGTAGCGAAGTGTCCCTGAAACTTGTTTACAACTCTATTTTACGAAATATTTTACACATTTTTTTTTTAATTCTGTTTTCTCAAATGCGACTTCATTGCGTGAACGTCATATGTAACAGTAACTCTTGATACAAGGATCGCCGAACGATATGCTGAAACACAGTATTAGCTGCCATATTTTAAGCAATATTTGTCCGCGGACCTTCTAAAAATAGTACGCTATGACGTTTTCCGGTCTTAGAAATGACAAAGCCTATTGCAACAGTTTTGGTAGTGATTGGTACAATATATTTTTTGCGAGATTGTTTTTGTGGCCCACCGTCAGCCTTCGGGGGACGTTATGGGGCTCCTTTATGTGCACCCACCTCAGGCGAGCGGCTGGCAGAGTTCAATTCTTGAGTGACGTTGCCTGCTACACTTTCGACGGATGGAAATCTCTTCGTGGGCCTTGCTGCTCTTAAAATGGTTTGCGTTTAAACGTCTTCGGCCTGTTCAGCTCTCTGTTGGACAGCGGCTCGCCGAGCTTAACACGGGCCACTCCATCACTTGTGTTGATGCCGGACGCTTTCGTCTCTCTCTCTCTCTCTCTCGTGCACACGTCGCTGTAGTCAAGTCACCCTCTGTCCTAGGCACGGCCGTACTTTGTGACTGTGGCCCTGGTCTTTTCTCTTTTTTTAAAGTGGATGAGCCAGCGGAAGCGTGTTTGCTTAAGAGTAGAGAACATGCTGTACAGTACAGTGTTTCTCAAATGGTGGTCCGCCAAACCGGCACCGGTCCGCAAGCCGTGGGTTTCCGGTCCACACAACGTGAATAATTATGGCCGAATAAAAAGAAAATGTAATTAATAAATCTGGCATTTTTCCCTGATGCAATTTCAAAACGTGTCCACTGGTCCGCCAAACTTAAAAGTTTGAGAAACGCTGCTGTAAAGGTACAGTGTACTAATTGGCAAGGTCTAAGAATTAGGTTTAGGGGAGCGTTACGTACTGAAGTGAGGTTTTAAAGTTTAATAAAATGGCTCGCTTTAAAAATAGTACATAACAAAGGGACAATACCATTGATTAAATATAATGTAAAAAGAACGATAACCCAGCAAGTGCTAATTATTAGTAGCAATTTATTTATGCTTACGATTCTGATACAAAGTAAAAACTCAAATATTTAAAAATGTCAAAACTCTGTTAACTTACAGCATACAAAACGTTAAATAATATAAAGGTAAATAAATATTAATCTACACTCACAGTAAGAATCGTGTAAGTCTCTTGTAGCTCTGTTACGTCTACTGGTCACCAGTCGACCGTCTTATTCGTCGTCTAGGACAGTGATCGGCAAACTCATTAGTCAAAAGAGAGAAAAATCAGCAGGAGGACTATTTTATTTAAAAAAATTAGAGCCAAATTTTTTTCAAGAACCATGTCTTTCGGAGTCAAAACCGATTTGTGGCCGGCTGGCTCGTGAGCCGCGATTTGCCGACCACTGGTCTGGGATGAGACGTTTCTAGAATCAAACCTTTAGTTTTGGAGGGCACGGGAGAATTAAACAACTCTATTGAGAATCCTCTAGTAATTTCAAGAGAATCAGTGGTTTGAAAATGACTCACCAAACAAGGACGTGTTGAATGGTGTGGTGATTTATAAAAACAAAGGGGAGTTCATTCTACAACCTACGTGATAAAGGGGGAACCAAAGTTGGGTCAACACACAGGGCTGTAACAGGGAGCTTAAAAACAGTTGCTTCATTTTAATAGAAAATGTGAATGCTTCATAAAGTTTGAATAGCTTTCAGTGTTGCAGGCCTATCCCACACCACCTCGAAAAGCTCCAGTTTTAAAAACTTTAATATAAGAAGAACACAATGTAAACAGCTCAAGACAGTGTTAACAGCTCAAAACAGTGTTAATAGCTCAAGACAATGTTAACAGCTCAAAGCAATGTTAACAGCTCAAGACAATGTTAACAGCTCAATGCAGTGTTAACGGCTAAAAAAATGCAGATATTCTCGTATTCAAGTTAACAAACTTCTATTTTGAAAGGGAATACACTTCTTAAAATTATACACATTTTGGTATTTTTAAAACAAATTGTGGGTTTTTAAGATTATTTTATTTTTACGACATTAATTATAGGTTTGCTCTCGTTTTAAATCCAAGATTAACAATTAAAAGATTAATGTCGGATTATAACTCGAAAGGCCCCATCGTAAGAGCAAGAGAAGCGCAAAAAAAAAAAAAAAAAATTTTACGACATTAATTATAGGTTTGCTCTCGTTTTAAACCCAAGATTAACAATTAAAAGATTAATGTCGGATTATAACTCGAAAGGCCCCATCGTAAGAGCAAGAGAAGCGCAAAAAAAAAAAAAAAAGACGCGCATAATTCTTTAAAAGGATGGCTTAGCAACACGCACACAAAAATTCACTCAATATTTTCGCTGTTTGTTTTGTTAGGTCTCTGTCATCAATACGAGCATCTCGAGACAAATGTTAGTTGTGGGCTTAAAAAAATTACAACCCAACGAACTGATAGGCATCGGTTGATCACTGGATTAAGTAAACGAAACAGTGATGTTTGCGCTCTAATACTTTTTTTTATTAAAAAAAATCTTTATTTCACGACAATTTTTTATGAAGCAAGCATACCAGACCAATGGGGATTCAGACAAAACAGATCAAGGACTTATCAGATTTTCATCATCAGATGCCCATTAGAGAAATGTTATGAATATAATATCCCAGTACACCAACTCTATGTGGACTATGAAATGGCCGATGACAGCATCAAAAGAAATTATCTCTATGAGACCCTGCAGGAGTTTGCATACCTATCTCTATGAGACCCCTGCAGGAGTTTGGCATACCAAACAAACTGACAAGACTGATACATGTAACATTGAACAACTCAAAATCAAGGTTCAAGGAGAATATTGAAGGGAATTTCAGATTAGTTGAGGCCTAAGACAATGAGACTCACTGTCTTGTATGCTATTTACTATACCATTAGAGAATTATAAGAAGCATACATATTGACATCCGAGGAACAAAAACAGGATACTTTCTGAGGGAAATCCAACACCCACAACCAATGGGCACTCTCTACAATCAACCCTTTCAGTATCTTGCATATGCTGATGACATAGTACTGTTAGGGAAAAGTATTAAAGACATATCAAAATTCTTTATTGAATTAGAAGATGTATCACTACAAGCAGGGCTGGAAGCTAACAACCAAAAAACCAAATACATGACTATGATAAGACAAGCACAGACAGATGAAGCCATTAAAATTAGAAACCAGACTTTTGAAACATTAAATCAATTTAAATACGTAGTATCTTTATTCAATGAAAGAAACGAATTACTAAAAGAGATAAAAGAAAGAATATCAGCCGGAAACAGAGCATACTTCAGTAGTTAGAAAATACTCAAAAGTAAAAACAGTACAAGAGAAACAAAGAAAACTATTTATAAAAATTTAATCAGACCAGGTGTAACATATGCAAGTGAAACTTGGACCCTAACAAAAACGGCAGAAAACCTATTAAACACATGGGAGAGGAAAGTTCTCAGGAAAATATATGGACCAACAAAGGATGAATATGAATGGAGAATACGAACCAACCATGAATTGTACAGTCCAAATCAGGATCCCGCGATAGCAGCAAAAATAAAAAAGGGGCAGGCTACGCTGGGCAGGACACCTAGAGAGAATGTCAAATGACAGAGGAACGAAGCGCGTTCACTACAAAAACCCCAGAGGAAAACGGCTCAAGGTCAGAACTGGGCTTTGATGGATGGATGTTGTGGAAAAAGGTCTACAACAGCTGGGAATCCAAGCATGGAAAAATAAAGCATTGGTTAGGTCCGAGTGGAAGGAAGGAGAGAGTCAGGCCAAGACCCTTCATGGGTTGTAGCGCCCCATGGATGGATGGATGGATGGATACCAGACGCTCTCACTGCACTATCAAAACCGGACGACACGAATAAAGTCACTGCATACATGTGAGAACATATGCGTGAGACCAAAAGATTACAAATATTGTGGAACGCCAAAATATGATCCATGTAAATGGGACTCCAGATAATTGGGGAGCCAGGTAAATGGGACTCCAGATAATTGGGGAGCCAGGCAAATGGGACTCCAGATAATTGGGGAGCTAGGTAAATGGGACTCCAGATTATTGGGGAGCCATGTAAATGGGACTCCAGATAATTGGGGAGCCAGGTAAATGGGACTCCAGATAATTGGGGAGCCAGGTAAATGGGACTCCAGATAATTGGGGAGCCAGGTAAATGGGACTCCAGATAATTGGGGAGCCATGAAAATGGGACTCCAGATAATTGGGGAGCCAGGTAAATGAGACTCCAGATAATTGGGGAGCCAGGTAAATGGGACTCCAGATTATTGGGGAGACATGTAAATGGGGCTCCTGGTAAATAGGGATTCCGATTAATAGGGATTCGGCTAATTGGGGACGCAGGTAAATGGGGATACGATAAATTGGTATCCCAGTAAATTGGGATCCAGGAGAATGATGATCCTGCTTGTATATCTCATTGAGTGACTGAGATAATATGCATTGAACAGTTTGTAGACACAAATTGGTGCAAGTCAATTGGGGTTCAGGTAAACGGGGAGCGTGGTAAATATTGACTGATCTCGTTAAATGGAGACGTGGATAAATAGTGATCCATTCAAAGGCGTATCTAGAATATTAAGCGCCCCCCTCCCCTTACTTTACAAACTATGAAATCCATTAATTCCTCAAAATATATATAACCATCAAAGCCCATTTTTGCCCCCCTTCCCACAGCTAGGCTGGCTCCCGGGACATCTGCCCCTTCTGCCCCCCTCAGCTAAGCCTCTCCGTCTAGTTAAATGTGGTTAAATGCAAATGAAATTTCATGTAAATGGGGTTACATGTCAATGAGTTTTCGTGTAAAGAAGGATTGTGTTCAGTTGTTCTCAAAATGAGCGGTATCGCCCCCAGGCGGGCGGTGGGATTTCCCAAGGGCGGTGAAATGTTCAGTAGACTTAGGGGCACTTAGCGACTGTCTAAGGAGTGGTCTTGGATTATGTCAGAATTGCTTTTTTTAAAAATTAAAATCTGATAACTTTTGAAAAAGTATTCATAATTATCGGCTCATTACCAGCCCTACAAAGCAGTACCGAATAAACAAAACATTAGTGCAACAGTGCGTGGGATTCTTAACAAGACCTTTTTAATTTAATTAGACAGCCGTAATCAATCTATTGGTTTTAAAATAAAGTGAGTGAGCTTTAAAGCGGAGCAGGATACATATTTGTCTACACACTAACTGCATGGGCGAAGAAATAAGACGTTAAATCATAACGATTATATACCCTGGTGATACCGGTACATCTCTTCGAACAAGAATACAATATGTATCTTAAACTGACGGGAGACCGGGGGTTGCCAGAGATAATCATTATCGCGCTTGAAGGTCCGAACTAGCTCCGTGTATTTTTATTTCGTTTCAAGCCGTGGTTTTCACGCGAGTGATGAGTCGAGATTCAGACGTTAGGTAAACGTCATATTTTAGAAGTGAGTGTGCCGCCGCTGTGCCGTGAGTTGGACTAGAAATAATTGAACGAAAACTTCACCGTCAAGGATTGGTCGTTACTGAGGTTGAACTTTATAATTTTCTTTTTTTACTTTTAAAGTACATGAAATCTTTACTGTCCATTGTTTCATCCCTCGCCAACATGTGGGCGATATAAGCTGTAAGTTACTGACTTTGTGCAATCCCGTGCGCAAGTCATTTTTCCCGAGCTATTTGATAAAGTGGTGGGTTTTTTTTTTGGGGGGGGGGGTTTCTTTAAAGGCAAATTCTTCTCTCAGTGCGAATCCCAAAGTCGTCAGACACGGCTAAGCTGTCGTCAGACACGACAAAGCTGTTGTCAGACACGACAAAGCTGTTATCAGAAAACGACAAAGCTGTTGTCAGATACGTCAGTGCCGTCGTCAGACACGACAGAGCTGTTGTCAGACACGACAAAGCTGTTATCAGAAAACGACAAAGCTGTTGTCAGATACGACAGTGCCGTCGTCAGACACGACAGAGCTGTTGTCAGACACGACAAAGCTGTTATCAGAAAACGACAAAGCTG
>CAXITT010000091.1:707271-745173 GCA_964033795.1 Lymnaea stagnalis | reverse complement strand
GAGACCAAGGGGGGACAATAGGGTGTGTTTAATGGTCGGGGCACCTGTTGGTTGGGGGGGGGGGTGGGGGTAAGGCCGGCTCATAAATTAATAGGCCCCGCGGTAGGATTCGAAACGTGCGGCCTGACAGTATTGTTACCGTGTCTGCGGCACAGGCCGGCACAGAGGACCACTTGAATGCTATCCGGCAATTCGTTCCGGTGGTTACCAGCGAGGCACTCCTTATTTCACCTCTCGGTTTTTTGTAGTCTCTCCTCCGTTATACCATTTTAATCGATTTGGTCGAGACCCGTTCAATTGAGAAATAAATAGTTTAGAAATAATTAGCGTTATCGCTTTGAAGTCACGTATTTTATTTTAAAAATCTGACTTTGAAACTTTTTTTTTTTTTGTAATGGACGAGGCGGGCCAAACATTCGCCAAACATTTTTTTAGCATGAAATTTGTTTTTGACTCGCCTTCTCGGACAGGCTGAAGAGCGCTACACTGATCCCAAACGTCACAAGCTGTGCGTGTTGACTCACTTTGTGAAACTCATTTTTTTTAAAACATTCTCTGTCTTCCACTTAGACAAGTGACAGCAGTGGATTTAAACAAATAAAAGTTAAGCTTCTTTGGGGCTGGGAGATAAACCGGACTATCTCCAAGTTTGTTTGGGTTTTTTTTTTTTTTTTGAGGGGGGGTTGGGGGCGGGGTCACAAACTTAAGTCTGTAGTGGGTCGGTTCCAAGACGCTCCGGTCAGTTGGTACTGTCAAGTGGGAGCAGAAAACAGGAATCCTATGGCGTACCGTCACTACACTATATAGTGGTGTGCGGGCAGTACCGCGTGATCTCCCCCCCCCTCCCCCCCTTTTTTTTTACCCAAGGCAAAAATGGATAGAAAAATACTACTGTCAAGTGGGGGCAGAAAACAGGATGCCTATGGCGTACCGTCACTACACTATATAGTGGTGTGCGGGCAGTACCGCGTGATCTCCCCCCCCCTCCCCCCCTTTTTTTTTACCCAAGGCAAAAATGGATAGAAAAATACAAAACTGACATAGCTCGATTCGGTTTCATAAAAAATAATAGTTAAATCTAAGAGCAGAGTGTCATTGAAGATGGGTGCCACCAGAGCAGTGAGCCAACATGAATCAGAGCAGAGTGTCATTAAAGATGGGTGCCACCAGAGCAGTGAGCCAACATGAATCAGAGCAGAGTGTCATTAAAGATTGGTGCCACCAGAGCAGTGAGCCAACAAATATATTTGGAAATCATGTTAGATAGCAAATTCATTAGATAAACTTGCTGTCCTACGGGATCAGGTATACAAATATCAACAGCAAGAAAGCGTTTGTTCCACATTGATCAGTCTTCTGCTACGCAGTGTTCCATCTACCAGCCAACTATTAACAAAGTTTAAATCTTCTAAAACCATATAATCGTATGTATGACTACGAGCCAACTATTAAAAAAGTTTAAATCTTCTAAAACCATATCATCGTATGTATGACTACGAGCCAACTATTAACAAAGTTTAAATCTTCTAAAACCATATCATCGTATGTAACAAGCAGTTTCAATAATTTAAATGTACACGACAGTACTTAAAGCTGAAGGCAGTGACCCTTCTGGACATTTGGACACAATACATTCACATTAGGGTCCTTTTCTTTTATTGAGCGTTTCTCTGCTAGCTTTAATGTGGGGCTGATATACTCGAGGAAGTTAATCTATAGCGTACCAATATTTGTAGACTTACGGATTTATTTCTTAAAAAGGTGATGACCGAGATAGAGGTGACGAGAGCGAATATGCACTAGATGCACGGACAGCTGTGCAACTGAAAAAGCACGTTTTTAATCAACTGGACCAGGGATCCTCAAATCATGGCCCGCGAGCAATTTTTTGTCATCGAGGGGTCATTAACCGGGTCTGCCTGGAAAACAACAGGTCCACACTTTCCTTTGAAATCCCGATAGCATGATGTTGATTACAATTGCTCTTCATTTGAAATATTGTATTGTTTTTCCTGGTTTGTTTTCAACCACAAGTAATATACGTGCATTGTTCATATGAATCGTTCAGGTTAAAAAAAAAAAAAAACAACTGTAGTCCATCTCTTAATAGCTACTTAATTGACTGACAGGAGAGAAATGAAGATACCCTGGAATCTGAATACTGACAGGGATGCAAAGAAGAAAATGTGGACTTTGCAGACAGACAGGGAGCGAACAAGAGACCCTGGACTCAGCAGACTGACAAGGGAGCAATCATGAGACCATGGACAATGCAGACTGACAAGGGAGCAATCATGAGACCATGGACTATGCAGACTGACAAGGGGGCAATCATGAGACACTGGACTCTGCAGACTGACAAGGGAGCAATGATGAGACGATGGACTCTGCAGACTGACAAGGGAGCAATCATGAGACCCTTTGAAATTCATAAATGAATGGAACTTCCTAGAATGTATTCCATTTTCTCTCTCTCTCTCTCTCTCTCTTTCTCTAACGTAGCCAACTTTAATGTCTACCAGATGTTTTGTCTGCCGCCTCTTGTGATCTGATCTTTTCAATAATGAAACTAATAGAGGGTAGAAGTTTACAAAAACAAACTCTGTGCGCTTTGTGGCTATAATATATTTATTGGAAGTTTCCATCTAGATTAAAATAATTGCTACAAAAAAAAATAAAATATAATATAGCCTACAATACTCAGTGATATGTGTCTCTACCATATGCTTATATGATACAAAGAAGAAGATCACACCCGCATTTAGTTTTAGAAGGTGTTTACAGCTTGGGACAGTCGATGTTTCATGATTTGTAACTTAGCAATTTGTAAAGGTTACGATAATTCGTTGTTGTATTCGGCAGGTTGTACAATCCGACTCCTATTCCAGAGATTGTACAGCCAAAATCTTAATCGAAATTCTCACGTTTTAAGACTCGTATTATCTAATATGTACAACCCAAGTAATAATCTTATTCATCGGTCTCAACAGCTCAGGTCGTAATGGTTTACCCAAGGTTGTACGTCCCAAGTCATAGAAAGAAAAAAAAACGTCTAAAAAAATGCTCACACGATGACGCCATCAATTTCAGCGTTCAATCGATGGTGTGAAAATAAAAGAGGCGTCAACTTTTGTTTTGCTTGGCTTTTCTTCTATCGGCTACGTCGATTAATCATTGCCTCACAAACAAACACAAATGTCTTATCTCCCGTTTCATCAAGCAGGATTTATCCAATAAACACAATAATAAATAAAATATGTCTGGCATGTGGCGGAGATTGAACTATTTTTCAAAACGTCTTTTTTTTAATATATTTTATTTCAACCACTCTTTTTATAAAAACATACAAATATATAAATGACATTCCTCTCATACGTGTGTTAACTAGTCACCGATATCTCGACTGTAGATCTCCGCCAGACACCTGCAGTGTGGAGAATTGTGTACGGACTGGTGTTAATTAAAACTAAATATAATTTGTCTTTGTAGTTGTGAGGAGGGACCCGGAGCATGATAGAGCATGACTCTTAAAACATTTATTTCTCCGACGCCCCCCCCCCCCCCCACCCCCCCCCCCCCCTTTTCTTTTAATTCTTTTTTTTTTTATTATTTTTTTTTTTTTTTAAACAGAGATTCTCAAAAAAATTTTGTGACACGGATGAAATGTATTGACGCATTTTAATTTTCAATAAATATCTAAAGGGAAAATAATAAGAGAACTGAAAATTATGTTGTGTGCGTCCGACACCGCTGGTCCGTTTTGCAATTAATTAAGGGATCCCTTGACAGTAAACGATAAAGGAACCCGTGCGTGGACTCTTGCACGTTGGCTTATCCCAGAAGAAGACAACGTGCGTTTGCATGAAGTTGATTTGGAGACATAGTTTTATGTCAAGTGGCATACGGTCTGTGTTTCAAGCGCCCGTTGCTTGAGGACCACCGAGCTTGGAGTCGGGCATTATCACAGATGCCTGAAATCTCAACTTGTAGATTAATAATTAATGGTAACAGGTTAGATACCGTGTGCTATCATTCCTCCAAGTGTACACGGCCGTGCAAACAACCCCGGGGGGGGGGGCTAAAGGGCACCTGTCCAGAACACTGACGTAGGAAAAGAGGTGTGAAGTGGACGGTCCACTCTTATCATTCCTCCAAGTGTACACGGCCGTGCAAACAACCCCGGGGGGGGGGGGCTAAAGGGCACCTGTCCAGAACACTGACGTAGGAAAAGAGGTGTGAAGTGGACGGTCCACTCCATTTGGGCACTTTTATTCTGTATAATATATATTGAGGGGGGGGGGCATTTTCAACTAAATGCGGCCGGGTTTCTTTTTGTTGGGAGGGGCGGGCAAAATCTTGGTCAATCCCGTCATCAATAGCCCTGACTGAGACACTGGCCTGGCGCCTTTTTTCAGAGGGCGTCAAAATCTTTTATTTATTATTCAAAAATGTATAATAATATATAGGTTTTTTTTTTTAGAAAGAGGGTCCCGAAGTGCAGGCCTCGTGCAAGCCACAGCGTTTTGTTGTCACGGTACTGATTGGTGTACATACCGTCAGGGTTGTCACGCTACTGGTTGGTGTAAATACCGTGAGGGTTGTCACGGTACTGTTTGGTGTACATACAGTCAGGGTTGTCACGGTACTGTTTGGTGTACATACTGCCAGGGTTGTCACGGTACTCTTTGGTGTACATACCGTAAGGCTTGTCACGGTATGTTTGGTGTACATACCGTAAGGCTTGTCACGGTACTGTTTGGTGTACATACCGTAAGGCTTGTCACGGTACTGTTTTGCGTACATACCGAAATGTATGTGGTGTTTATACGGAACGTTCCCGATGTATACTCCAGACTGTAAGTGTTGAATATTAAAGAATGTATGTGTTTCATATTACATACCCTGTCTGGTGTATAGACGTGAATGACGAGACTCATACTGCGTATACATTAAAGTGTTCACGTGCAGATCCTTTGATGCGTCCAGATGCCCACTTGAATGTGCTTTGGTCCATAGACCCGAGTGTGACATGAAACGTTCACCCGAGTGTATCTGGTGCTTGCACATACCTGGATAGACCCCATGCTGCACATACTATATCAGACCTCGCTCTGGTTCCCTCGTTTGAACTCACCCACCTCCCGGAAACCAGGAACTTAGCATTGCCGGTCAGTGACCCTTTTAATAGGACATACGTTTTCAGAGTGCTGCCCCTTTCTTCCATATTTTACAGCTGCGGCTCCTTCCACGACTCCCACATTTTTTTTCTCTTCTAAATAGTCCGTGCACATGTGCACACGCGCACAAAATAAAGTTTAAAAAAAAAAAACTTCCGGAAAGTTCAGGCAAGACTTCCGGTTTGTTGGGAAAGTTTGAAAACAATCAGCACCACGTGTCCCACGTTAAAGGTTACCATCGTGTAATGCGATTAGAAGAATTAGCTTACGTCACACGTGCGAGGCTCTCTACACTAATCACTCTCCAGCTCACTATCCTAACCTTCGAATGGAAGAAGAAAAGAAAAAAAGCTCGATATTTCATTATGGAATGAAGAATCTCTGAATTAGCCATTGACCGAAAGTGAGATTCGACGAACCCAAGATTTGCTTCAGGTCCACCTAATGTCAGACATAAACCCAAAGTCTGGGGCGAAGATCCTGAGTCATGGTTTAGCCCTTGTGTCACGGTCATATGTTCCCAAACTCCAAGTCTCAGATCGACTGTCAGATCTAACTTCGAGTCGTGAAATCAAAGTCCGGGTCATAGATCAAAAGTTCAAATGATAAAATCCAATGTCCGTGTCATAGATCAAAAGTTCAAATGATAAAATCCGATGTCCGTGTCATAGATCAAAAGTTCAAATGATAAAATCCAATGTCCGTGTCATAGATCAAAAGTTCAAATGATAAAATCCAATGCCCGTGTCATAGATCAAAAGTTCAAATGATAAAATCCAATGTCCGTGTCATAGATCAAAAGTTCAAATGATAAAATCCAATTGCTGTGTCATAGATCAAAAGTTCAAATAATAAAATCCAATGGCTGTGTCATAGATCAAAAGTTCAAATGATAAAATCCAATGTCCGTGTCATAGATCAAAAGTTCAAGTCATAAAATTCAATGTCCGTGTCATAGATCAAAAGTTCAAATCGTAAAATCCAATGTCCGAGTCATAGCTCAAAAGTCCGCGTCATAAAATCCAAAGTATGAGTCATAGATAAAAAGGTGAAGTCATAAAATCCAAAGTCTGAGTCATTGAACAAAAGTCTGAGGCCAATAAGAAAGTTCCGATCCATTGACAGAATCAAACCTCAACAGTTTGTAGTTCGGCGAATTTTTTACCCACGTCCGCATCAGACACCCGAAGTCTGCATGAGTCACAAAGCCAAATGAAATGTGACTTTCAGGTCTGTGACGAACACACACACACACACAAAATTCATTCGTCGCATTCTGTTTTCCAATGTTAAGACACGCTCTGCCTTGACTCTTGTGTCGTGGGTATTTCGCTGACTAATGCATTCTGCCATTTTCTGACGTTATATAAAAGTAGAACAAGCTGTCTGCATAAATAGCTTTTTGCTTTCTTTTTTTCTTCTTTTTTTTTTAAGGTGTCGGCACGTAACACATCCGGAATAAAAAATATTACATGTCACTTCCAATTAGTCAGTGTACGGTCTTCTAATTGTTACAACGCTGCTGAGGAGGCATATTTCAAGTGCTTACAAAGGAGAATGCTAAAATAGCAACGTGAACATTTTAAAATGATGTTCAATATACATTACACGTTGCGATTCAAGTTCATGTCGGCGTTTTAATCGTATTTTTAACCTTTTTTTTTTTCCAGTCGTGTAATTTTTAATTATATAATTTTTAAATATTTTTATTATTTATTGCATTTTATTTGTTAGATTCGTTGGGGGAAAACTAAAGCTAAAGCGAATTTATTTATTCAAGATCAAACATAATTTATGAAAAAAAAACTATGTTTATGTTTATATGTCGCTAAAAATAGTAGTCATACATGCCATTATTAAAAAAAAAAATAGTTCAATATCCTGGACATAAGGATTTCATCGCACCAAAATCACATCTGGAAAAAAAGGCACTTCCTAATACCTCTCAGCGACTATGACGTAATGATTCAAATGCAGAACCCTCGTGCACTTCTCGTTAGCTCTACATATCTTTATGTTGTGCGGTCTAACATATCAAAAGGAAAACTCTCATCTTTTCACTCACACATATGTATTACATCCCTTCCCTTGAAACCAGCACATGCTCACAAGTGCTCCTATAAGATTTCCGGTTTAAATTTTTGAAACGATAGCTCCACGTGGGATAGATTAAAACTAGCATCTTGTGTACGCTTAACATGGCCGTTTGACTCAGTACCAGTAGTGCGCCGATGGAGCAATGGCCCTGGGAATCCAAATGAGATGTGGGGTGGGGGGGGGGGGGGGGCATTCGATCATTCGGTTCTATACTTGAGTCTTGTGAACATACAAATTATAAAACAGAGAGCGTTCTCAAATTGATCAGTATTGGGTCCTGCGGGTACTAGGTCCTATACTTGGGTCTTAGGGGGTACTAGGTCCTATACTTGGGTCTTAGGGGGTACTAGGTCCTATACATGGGTCTTTGGGGGTACTAGGTCCTATACTTGGGTCTTAGGGGGTACTAGGTCCTATACATGGGTCTTAGGGGGTACTAGGTCCTATACTTGGGTCTTAGGGGGTACTAGGTCCTATACTTGGGTCTTAGGGGTACTAGGTCCTATACTTGGGTCTTAGGAGGTATCTAACCAATGTCTTGGCCCCGGGCATCACCAAAGCTCTGAATGACACTGCTCAATAAATTTGGTGTGTCTATAATCTCTTTATACACCGGTCCTGAATTTGAGCAGCAATCCACCCCAGTGCCACCATAGACTCGCGTTTCGGTCTTCTCCTCAATATATACAATGGCCGGTATTTCGTCGACACATTAAAAAAAACAACTTTTTAAATTGTTTAGATGGGTTGTTATGTTGTTATGAACCATCGTAGGCAAAGACGGAGATGTGGTCTGACACGGGCGTCATTCTCTTTTCGATACTCTGAGAGACGGCGTTTTCGCCGCACTGCGTCATTTTGTTCGTGGGAGTGTTGGGGGGGGGGGCGCTAGGCAAAAATCTTGGCTCGCCCCGTGTGGCACTAACTAGGGTGACCAAATTATGAACTGGAAAAAACGGGACACCCAAGGTCAAAGAGGGTTGGGGGGGGAGATACCCACCAGCTAAAGAGGGTTCCATGGGCCTCCGCTGGAAACTGTTTATTGAAATAGGCTCATTTTAACTATTTGGAGACCTAGAACTCTGTTTTGCTTGACCTTCACTTTTTTAATTTAATTTAAACTCCGAGGCATATCATAAACGAAAACAATGATATTGCAATGAATACTTATTTATTTATGCACAGTTTACAACATAATACAACACAACACATCAAATTTCTTTAGTGTAGGATTTCAATTGAGGATATTTGGCTGTCGTCCTAGCCATTGTTTAAAACCTCCTTCTCATCTAATATGTGAAAATGTGTTTGGTTTTTGAAACGGGGCACTTAGGCGTCCCGGGAGACTTTTTCGGGACACCGGGTACGATCGTTAAAAAACGGGGACTATCCCGTCTTTACGGGACGTTTGGTCACCCTACACTAACCTCAGTTACGCCATTTCTGATATAATCTCTTCTCAATGGCTAATCGTGCAGCGTGCTGTGTGTGTAAAAAAGAAACAACGATCCAAGTAGAGGTTTCTGTTATTGATAAATCTGGCACATAGGTCCGAGGATTGGGAAAATGGAGGAGCACATAGCCTGCCAAAACTAATACATAGAGTTTTTGTGTAAATTGACAAACATCAAGAAAATAATTGTTGCATTTCTTAACACTGCTCCATCCCACCCCCACGCTGCTCCATCCCACCCCACTCTGCTCCATCCCACCCACACTGCTCCATCCCACCCACACTGCTCCATCCCCCCCCCCTCAAAAAAAAAAAAAACAACGAAAAAACTCTCAACACCTAATTAATGAATAAAATTGAAACAAATAAAAACATATTTGAAACAGGATGTATAGTGTTGATGACACTCTTCAAATTATGATGACATACTTCACATAATGATGGCACTCTTCACATAATGATGACCCTCTTCACATAAAATGACATATGTCACATAAAGATGACCCTCTTCACATAATGATGACATACGTCACATAAAGATGACACTCTTAACGTAAGTGTTTAGCTTATTACTCACAAAACATTTAATTTTGGTTCTGTTAAATAGTTCAGCTTTTTCTTATTGCCAGCCGTCACCAACCGATCTATGTTTGTGCAAGGCATCTCGTCTAGTAGACATGGTCTTTGTTTTATTGTCTCTTTTGCAAAACTTTGACATATCTGGTAGCTGTTCTTGAATTACTCATAACTATATTTTTTTTTAAAATTATTATTTAATCTCAAACTTCATAGTATAATTTATTTGTTGCATTTCATTTCCATATCAATAGATAAGTCTAGCCTAATATCAGAAAACTAATGTTAACATGTCAGTAAACCGATGGTCTGCCTCCCCAGGGTGTGCTGATAGCATACGTTATCGAGGACAGGACATCAACGAGTTGCCTGGATAGTCACGACCGAAAGATAACAGTTGAAATCTTCGATGCAAGACTCTGAATTTTTTCCCTACTCCATGCTCTGGTGGAATTTATTTCAAAAACATTTGTAATAAATAAATAAATTATATATATATATATATATATATATATGTAGAGAGAGAGAGAGAGAGAGAGAGTTATAAAATTTATGAACTTATTAACTAAAAAAAAATTTTCAGCACAAAGCCTGAGCGAAAAACTTTGTAAAAAATATGTATAAATAAATTTTATGAGAACAGTCTGGGGAGCACACCGGTGAGTGTGCAAATCTTTATGTTTAAGACCGGGGTAATGGTGAACATTGATGCTTTAGCTGGATAGAATTATCACTAAACTAGACTAAACTAGTACTGACTATAGAAAAGCAATGTTTCCTTTACTAGGTGAGAGGCAGATTCTTTTTAATCAAATAAAAATCTTTTTGGGTGGGAGCTTAATCTCTGCCCAGTCACTTACTATCATTTATTGTTATTCAAGCTGTCCTATTCGTGTTTGTTCGTGCCTTACTGCATAGGATTCATTGGCATCCGGCCGTCACGATGTGACGATGGTCGCAGACATCGCAGGACGAAAGCTTGGGATATTATTTCTTTAAGCTGGTCCCCTAGACAGAAAAATCGCCCCTCTCCACGCACCTGGATAACCCCAGGAAACACCATATATGGATGATACAGCTTGGTATCAGTTGCGTCGCAGGAGTTGTCGGAATTTGTCATGAACGTAACCGCCTGCGTTACTCCATCTGCGGGTTTTGACTCAGAGTTAGATGAGTAGCCATCATTTTTAACCTTCACTTGGTCTTTGGTGGGGATTGAACTCCAAACCCACTAGGCCACACGACCACCCAGCACCCTTATTGGCATAACAATGTAACTAAGTACGAATTAATCATAGAATCCAATGCGTGATTATAATATTATGTATACACAACTCAAATAACACACACAAATTTAATACCAGACGAGAATCAAACCTCCTGGCTTATGAGCCGTCTCTTACATCCATTTACTGAGATTTAGTCTATGATAAACAATTATATGGACGGACATGGTTAGTAAGTTTTTATCTCATTTTTTTCATGCACTTTTTGTTCCTGCAACTTTCTTTCTTTGCCTATTCTTTTCGTGTGACATTTTAAGAATATGTTTTTCACTACTCGTTATGGAATATATTTACACAATGACATGTAGATTATAGTAACATATATTTTAACAATTCATTCATGTATAAACTGAATAATTTAGTGAGTCGTACTTAAGTAAGAATATTATTTGGCAAGTGTTTTGATTACAAAGAGGGTAAACATCACCTACCACCAAATATACATCGATAAGAATCCACCGAGGAGCAGCCCGCCGTCGAGAGTATGATAATAAATTATGTCAGACTGAAGGCAGACGACTTGGTAACAATCTCTTTAGCCTTGGTTTACAATAATTTTTGATGAACAAGCCCTACTACAACAACTGGATTAATAATGAAAATGGGTTTTCAAACCAGTCTTTGTATTCCATCAAAAAGATTATTCTCGAATCACTCCACTAGATAGTCATGTTCAAAATATAATTTTTTTCCTTTGAACTCTGATGGGCAAGTAAAGTAATATAACTGATTACGGCCCTATTTTGAGCTCGGAAAGAGTTCTACATTTTATTCCAAAATAAGGAACTGTTTGATTTTTATAAGACAAGTATCATTCCATTGCACCTGAACATTTATAAGCAACGTTGTTTGTGGTTTCTGTGGAGTCAACACCATTGGAAGCATTAGTTGCAACGAACGTCAGTAAAAAGCATTAGTTTATACTGCATCGCTTTCAACCCATGATTATTTCAGAAATTTTCCCCCGGGGGCCGGGGGGAGGGGCAGTGCCAGCAGTACCAGTTGATTTATTGTGGGACATATTTTTGCTCCGGGGGCACTTGGCTTTCCCCGAGGGGGGGGGCGGCAGTGCCCGCCGGAGGTATAGCTGAAATAAACCCTGTTTTCAACACAAAGCGCAAGGAATTGTCATATCATTCTGTGCGTGTTCTCAAATTTAATTAAACGCAGTCATAATTATCTTTAAAAATATATTTTTCATCGGCTCTCCTTCGCCGCCGATAAACAAAACGAAATAAAGGCTTAAAATTTCTTTGAAATATGTAATGATTTTATGTTAAAAAAAACATTTTTCCTAATATAATGCCCAACTTTGATCATCTCAGTGAACCCAAAAATTTCCCAAGCTTTATAGAGCTGACTGGATTTCCTACCTTCAAACTATAAACACCAAGTTGCAACAGTGTAACAGTACCCTTTTCTACCAATTTATAGTGATAGGTTTACTATTTAAATTTTAAAAAATACATTGTGAAATTTAGCTAAAGTTGGTTATAATAATTTATTTTAACTAAATTTTCAACTTGAATTTTGTGTGTGGGGGTCAAATTATGATGTTGTTAATGTTCCCTTTAAGCTGCGCGGCTGCGCGGCCGCGCAGTAATCTCACAGACGCCGCGCAGCAATTTTGAGTACCGCGCATCTAATTTGCACTTAAGTGCGTGTTTGTGCATGTAGGCTGTAAAATTTTGCGCACAAAAAAATTGTTGCTGTAAAAATTTGCACACAACTTTATGATTTTGCACACGAACAAACAAACCTTAGAGGGAACATTGGATGTTATAACCACAAAAATAAATAAATAAAATAAAATTTCGCCGAGAACAAAGTCTAGTTGCCAGAGTCGTAGCGAGAGTGTTTGGCGTTCGGGGACAAGATTTGCGCCCAGGGACAAGGTTCATTTTAAAGCGCACCCTTTTCTTTTTTCATCTCTCAAACCCGTTATTTTTATCAATAAAATAACATCAAAGCACATTTTGGCGCCCCTAACTAGCTGGCGCCCGGGAATCTGTCCCCCCCCCTCCTTCGCTACGCCTCTGCTAATAGCTAACAAACACATTGGTAAGGAATCTGCGACACTGGAGACTCCTTGGAAAATTTGAATGAAGTCGAAGATATGCCACACTTATCATATTTAAACATTTATTTTATTTATAATATCTATAACAAGGTTTACAACCTTTGTTTTTTGTTGTTGTTTTTTTTTTTGCAGCGCTGCAACCCCCCCCCTCACTTTTTCCGGTCCCCGGGGTTAACTTTTTTTTCTTCTTCTTAAAAATGGTCTGGGTCTCCTGCTCCTCTGGTTAAGATTAAGAAAACCTGATCAAAAATGTCATTTAAAGTATCCACCACAGCATACGGCTCCCTAAATGTTTAATTGGCTGATATAATCTATAAAATGACATTCACTCAAACAAAAGGTTGCCTACCCCCTGGCCAAATACGCTGAGACAGACTGGTTGGCAGAAGAATAAGAAGATAGAGAAAAGGCATGATGATGATGATGATGATGATGACGGGGATGATGATGATCATGATCATGATAGGCCTACACAGAGGCGAGCGAGGGTGTTTGGCGCCCGGGAACAATATTCGCGCCCGGGGACAAGATCCATTTTAAAGCGCCCCTTTTTCTTTTTTTCAACTCTCAAGCCCATTATTTCCATCAATAAAATAATATCAAAGCACATTTTGGCGCCCCTAACTAGCTGGCGCCCGGGGATATCTGCCCCCCTGCCACCCCCTCTGGGCCTACATTGTGATTAAAGGATTCACGTGAAGTCAGAGAAATTAATATTAAAATAATAATAATAAATAAATAAACAAATAAGAAGTTACGTCTAGATGCTATAGCTACTTTGTAATTGGAATGGTACACGCAATGAAATTACTCAATAACTTAATACATACGGATTCGGTTATTTAGTCAGCAACACTTAGAAAACATTAACCTGAAATGTACGCATCAAATTGGTATATTAGTGTAATTTCAAATACAAAAATATAATCTCCTGTTTTGGAAATTTTAGTAGACCTAATTTATGTTTGAACGAACCGATAAAAGGAAATCCCTTATACCACCTTAAAGTCAATATTATAATAAAATGCACGCAACGTGGCGAATATTATTGATGCACCTTATTTTTCTTAAAATAACACTAGAACTAAATAATATTTATGCCAAAGATTGATATAATAAATGCTTTAGTTTTGGTGATGACAAACGTGATTGACGTGAAATGCTGTGAATTCCCTAAAGAAGTACATGGGCATGGGAGTGTTAGGTAGCCTAAAGAGCGATCGCATAATCCACACAGGCTCATCAGCCACCATCACCTTGATCCAAACTTTGTCAGTGGTACTAGACGTATCTTACAATAATACGTAGTGCAAGAAAATCTAGAACAACGGAGGAGGGGCGTACAAAAAATACTCGGGAGAGAGAGAGAGAGCGCGCGGAAGAGAGGGGAGAAAATCTGATATAAATGATAATGTAAAAATATAATGTCGACGACGGACTTTTCTCCGAGTTAACTAGTAGTAATTTAATCAGAAAGGGCCAGATATTGGATTATAAATATTAATAGAAGGCTAAAGATTGTTTGAATGGATAAACAAATGGATTTGACACCGATAAACGTCTGCTCCGTCGACAATTTGTCACTTCCAATCAGTATGTTTAGCATTCGAAACCCAGGGTGTTAATATATGCGTCACGTGATACCAGCCGCCAATCACCGTCGATTGCTTTTACTTGGAGGAATGCATTCGGGCACAAACGTGGGAGGCAAAGCTCACGTTACTCAGTGTGTTTTGAAACTTCAATTATGACAGGTTGTGAATGTGCCGACTGTGATATGGAGTAACTTGTGCATTCTTAAAACTTGGATTACTATTGAAACCATGCTTCAAAAAGTGCTTATATATCTTTTAGCTTCAGTTATTCATGATATATTGCGATCAGTGGGAAACTAATCGAGTTCAATGTCGGGCCAATATGGCCGCCGTGTTGTTGTATGTCTGTTCTGCATTCGTTGTTTGGGTGTGTTGTTTTCAACAACCCGTTCAAGCAGACAGTGTACGATGCCCAACATCTTGCAATTGTCTTGGAAATAATGTTGATTGCAGTAATATTGGACTCTTAAGCATCCCTAAAGACATTCCAGGATGGGTTACAAGACTGTAAGTATTTTTGTTTCGAAAACAGACGAGTCCATTTTTATTACCTTCCTCACTTTTCCTTGTTACACAGTACACACACTACAGCGATAGTTCAACACTATACACTTTGATGCTTTTGGTTATTAAGTTTTAATTAATGAAATGGTAAGATAATATATTTTCCTGTGAATAGTCGTGTAATTTTTTTAATCAGAATTAATAGTGTAGGCTTTGGACTAGGCAGGACTTCATATTTACAGAAAAAAAAAGAAGAAAAAAAACAAGCGTCGAGTCATGTATTTTAATTTTAAATATTTAAGTATTTCTTAATAACTTATTTTTAATATTATTATTATATTGTAGGTCTACCTACTCTACTAGAATTATAATATATACGTATCACAGTATCATCTGGCTAATTAAAATTTATAAAATTATTAAAATTGGTTAGGACTGCACTGTTAGTTTTGTGTAGACTGTTACATTTTTTTTTTAAATTGCGTTAGAGATTGTTGGTTGTCTTAGTCTTAGTATTTTTAATATATTTTTAGGGCCTACTTGAACAAGCCGAAATAGTAAAATGTATTTTTGTCACGTTTGAGTTTGGTGGGCCTACGTAAGTCATATTTAATATGATAGAAACTAAACTTTTCCCAAGGTACATCTAGACTTAAATTTACTTTAAAATAGAATAGAAGGGCTACCTTGATTAATGAACAGGTAGCGTATGCAGACTAAAAGATACACTTATTAGGCTAACAAATTAGCCAGGCATAATTTTTTAACCTCCAGGCTCTTTTATTAATAAATACTAAGTTTTCCATTTTCTGGTATTATTATACTATTAATTATTAAATTACGGTTTGCCTTAGATTTAAATTTAAGTTCAAATTAAGTTTGGAGCATTTTTAACTTGATTTTACAAGTGCAATATTATAAATGTTTAATTTATAAAAAATATTTTTAAGGTCAGCACATGGAAATACTTTCTGTTTATTATTATAGAAATACCTGAAAACACCCATGTCTACAAAATTACTCATATTTTAAAAAAGCTACCTTTTAACTATGGATGTGTCACCTGTATTCTGATTAATAGTCTCATTGTGCCTGTGAAGTATTAAAATATAATACATACTGAATAGCAGTGTTTTAAGTTGCAACTTTCAATCTTCTTTTTGAGAAATGTTCAATTATTAGCAGTCTAAATTTTTTGTTTTGGGTCATAATTTACTACACCTAATACTTTATAGGTGGAAAATTTAGATTATGTGGAAAATTTTATTTGGCATATTGATTTTATCTGTCCACATTCTATAGCTTCAAATGGAAAAGTTGCTATGAAATAACAAAATAAATGTATACATTTATGTTATTTAAAATTTGACAAGGATGTCATAGTCATAATAATTAATACATATCAGTGGGGAAGTTTAGGCCATTTTCATTGAATTATTTACAGTTTTGTTAGGTAATGTTATTTTAAAAAATATGACTACATGTGCTTTGGAGCATGATGGACATATATTTTTTAAACGGACATCAGATATGAAATTAATTCATAATATATTCCTATTTTTAATTTTATAATTTGTTGCATCTGTGATAACAATATCAACTTAGCCTTATAATAAATAAGTTCTTTAATGAACACACTTAAGCATAGATATAATTATGTTAAAAATTTATGCATTGTTAATTTTTTACATTCCATACATTTTGAAGTTGGTCAGTATGGTTTAAATATTTTGCTTGAAAGAACATTAGTGATAGAGATATAATGATTCATAATGGTTAGTATGTAAAATCGTTGGATACATAAGGTCTACAAGATAGTCTTTTATATTTATTAACCCCCTAATACTCACAATCCGCAGGTAGTTTGCTTCTTTATAGTCAATACAGGAGATAATAATTTCATTAAAAAAATGGATATCAGTAAATAATTTTCTGTTTTCCTAAGCCCAGTTGAAGAAATGAAAGATTTAGTAATTCACCTTCTTATGTTAAATGCTTTGACTGTAATTGTGAAGGGACACCTGATCTCAGTTCATCAATTAATTTTTATCAAGTGCTTGAATACTATTTTTTTTTTTCAATTTTTTTATTTCAAAGACATACCCTTTAAGCAGCTTTTGATTGTTTTTTAAATGATTAATTTCTTGCTGAGTTTATGGCTTGAGTAAAGTGAGCTACATGTGATATAAAAATCTATTAAAATACTCTTTTTAATTTAGTTGTTTACATATGATCACTTCATGCAGGAAACATTATATTCCTTCATGCATTTCCTTATCAGGAACATTATTGTTACATGATTTTTTTTCCCTTTAACTTTAAGTTTTTTTTTTTTTTTTTAAGGGTGTTAGGGGTAAATTGAAATTGAGAAACGAATAAAATAAGGAATGCCAAAATCATCGGTCATGCTTGATTACTGCATGAACATATTCTGTTTTTATTCTCCAGGGAGTTACAATCCAATCGTATTACAGAAATACGACAGGAAGATTTGAAAGGACTGCACCACCTCCAATATCTGTAAGTCTATTTATCCCATAAAGGCCCCTCGTTATGTTTCTGCTATGGCTATGGGGTGTGCCTGGAAACCAAAAGGACTTCCAATAATGTTTAAATTATGATAGGGCTCAGGGTAGTGTGTTATGGCCATGTGTGTGCCTTGCTCGTGTCCCGTGACATATCTAGTTACTTTGATATATTGTTTTAGTTAAGTGAATTAATTTTTTTTATATTCGTTCATCTGGATGTAAAAATTTAAAATGTTTTCTGATTTCTTCTTTCTCCCTCTTAGCGGTCTCAATTTCTCCATCTTAACGGTCTCCCTTCATGAAATGGTTCACCTCCTTTCCTTTTTTCCCTGTGCCTGTGTGTTTATTCTATTTGGTCCGCGCTGTGGTCAAGGGTTAGGTCAACACAGGTGTCTTTTATGGGCATACCGCAGTACTCAGTGACAGCTCAATGGTCAAGCTTGGCCTTGTTGGTAGATGGAAAAGGGGGGGGGGAGGAGGATGGACAAACTTAGGTTTAGGGAGTGGGGCGGGTATGGTTTTGGTGAATCTCATTCTAGTGTGAACCGATGGCTGCTTGTTTGGCTTAGACGCATTTTAAGATAGATGGCTCTTGGGCCGTGGGTGGTCTTCCTAAGCCATTAGAAGTGTATGAATGTATCTGATACAGAACTTGTTACTTTTGTGGTACTGTTCTTGGCTCACACTCCTTCCTTCTATGTATGTCCCTTTCTTTCCTTCTTCCATAACTGTGTAAAATCTTGTGTGGTGGTGTTCAACCGTGTGGCATGGATTTGAGGTGTTTTATGTTTTATACAATTATTTTTTAGCTTTATTTTAGTTAATTAAGAAACCCGTTTTTCGTTATGTTTACCTTGTACTTGGTTTTCTCTCAGTTCTTAACCGTGACAGGTGTTTTAAAGCCTTTGTCGCGATGTTCTTCTGTGGTGTTTTTAAGTGACGCTGTGACGAAAACATAGTATCAATAATTGAAATCGAAACTGTCTGTGGTCGTCTATGTATAATGCACAGAGTCCAATAATTGTAGCGCTCAAGATCGTATAGTTTATTTTTTCCCTTCATAAGCAGCCATGTATGTTTCGCTAATCTCTGAATGCCATTTCAACATTTCCGTGTCAATTTCACCTGTAGCTTGTCAAGGAAAGGTTGCGCCTCGTGTTATTGGGATCAGCGGGTTCCTCGCCAAATCAAAGAAATATGTTTTCCCCCGTGTCGGGGAGAACTATGACCAGTGCTTTCACTCACGCTAGCAACATGGCCTTCTCGTACAGCATTGCTTTCCGTTGTTCTCTGTCATTCTGAGCGCCTGTCTTCTGTCCGACATTTGATATGGTTTCGATTTTAGCATTCCAATGAACTACCAATCACCTGTTAATAGATACAACAACATCCAACCGCATGCAGCAAAACGCATCGTATTCCTATGATTAATAGTCATTTCTTCAACCTATAAGTCCTGCATTTCGACACAGGGCTTAGGCAAGGGGTACGGGGTGGGGGGGGGCGGTCCGACCCGGGTAGTACTTTTTTCTTATAATTGATTATTTTCAGTTAATCTTGACCTATCCCGGGCGTCGCTATCCCAAGGTTTCCAGATGTAGACGCCAATATGGCGGAAATGGTTATATGGGGCATGATGATGCTACACTGCGAACATGTCACCTTTCAAATAACTTTATTGTGTTGTTTTTTTTTAAACTAAAAATATACAAATGCTAAAGAAGACCACGAGTTAGAGAAAAAAATAATGCAAACCCACTGGGGCCAGGGGAAGTAAACCGCTTTATTATGTTCACAAGTGATCGTTTTGAGCTTGTTGCTGCAAATGAAACGCGGTGACCGTTGTGAGTCCGTTTTGCTTTTGGGATTGTTTGAAATGTCGCCTCCCTCCTTCCACACTGGGTGTATCGGTAGTGCTTGTGAATAACACCAACTGGCTCTGGAAGAGTCATTTTGAGGAATACGCCCTAACTGTCGTTTAAGGAACGGGCTTATTTTTTCTTTTTTTTTTACAGCATGCATGAGGGCTGCTGGAGGGGAATTGGTGGAATGTATCGCTTGCACCTTTATCGACACGAACTCAGCGTGGGTCGTTTATTTATACAACGAGGAATACCCCCAACTTCAGCGTTTAAAAGCGTTTGACCACGCGTTAATTTTATCGCTGATATACAGCGCCATAAGTGTGTGAACTACTACTTAAACACATTGATTGTCTCTACTGTTTAATCTCACACAAACATTTGCAATATCATACATGTTGGAGGGCATTTTCATTGACATTCACGCACGAAATGTTAACGCCGATGACGTAAATGTAATTAGCGTCTATCGTGTTGAATAATATGTTGAAAAGATGATTACGGATTTAATGGAGGCGACGTTGAGATGTAACCAGGTGGTCAGCTATCCTGGATGATGCTAATCTCTGATGGGTCTGTGTATTTGTTCAGAATGTTGGGCACGGGGTGGTTACAAAAACACGAATGCTCCATGTTCTAACCTTGTGTCTTGTTTAAGAGACTCAGTTTAAATATCGAAGTGTCCTCCATTCCCAGAAAAAAAAACAATATTGTCTGCTGGAACTGCCGGCAACATTTTTAACAATTAATTGGTGACATATCGCGGACTAAAAACATAATTGCATTGTCCTGGCCAGTGGAGAGCATCTTATAGTATTTAAGCGACCATTCAAACGTGAGTCTGTTTTCGATTTCATCTACTGCATTTGACCAGTGGGAACGTGGCGGGTAATGAATGACCATATACTTTTTTCAACCACCTTTTCATATTCGGAACATTTAAATTCGTGAGGTTAGCTGCTTTTGTAACAGGAATGCCTATAAGTCGTTCTCAACTCGCGATCATTGTCCCGCGCTAGTTAGCCATTATGAGACGTTTCCTTTTTATTATTATATTTTTACAATTTTTATTTTAGCTCAACTCTCCACATAATTTAATGTATCTGCTTGACAAACCCATGCTTAAGATATATAGATATATTCTCTCCGAACTCTCGATCTACACACCATACTTTAAAACACATAGACAAATCCTCCACTCCCTCACAGCCCCTCTTATCCGAGATTAATCGAAATTGAGGCTCTATGCAGAAAATCAAACAAGAGAACGTAAGAAGACATGAGACGCTCACGCATAATATCCTTGTTTTTACGCAATAAAGCTTAAACAAATTTTGTGGAAGAGCTTAATCATTAAAATTTGTTATTACAGACATCGTGAGTAGCGATGGCGCCACGGGCGCTTTTTAAAAAAATTATTCAGACAGGAGCGCAGTGGTGAAGGTGTTTGTGTGGTTTGGGAATAAAGGAGGGGCGATGGTGTTACCAGCCTGTCAGACACCCTTGTTCTTAGACAACTGACTAGATATCGGGACTGCGCTGTTGATATATTGTTGACTGCAATTTGATATATTACTTTCTTATTGGGTTAGGGACTAGCAGTTGTCCCGTCCCACTCCCATATGACTAGCGCTTAGCCTTTAATCCAGGTACATACGCGTGACCAGAGCAGGTCATTCAGTGTATGACCGGAGGATTTACTCTTTAAGTAAGCCGTGTCGGCATTAGACTTAAAATTAATATCACCATTTTTTAAAATTCATCCTAACTGCTTATTATCAAGTGTTGTATGCCACCGTGTCACGCCATTCTCTGAGTCCATCATTTGAAGCCAGTGAATGAGTTATTCAACCTTTGTAATAATCACGTTGAAGATTATTTAGCAAAGCTTATTTGTACTATCGAATATATATTTGTATAGGGACTTTCAACCCTTTTTACCACTTAATATAAAAAAATATATCTCATCAGTTGCATGTAGCTGTGTAAATGTGAATGTATGCACTTCTTCGTGGTATGTATGGATAAAGTAAGTTAAAATAACTCACTGTCAACCTGGACCAAGTTATGTACCATTAGTGAAACATCCACCACAGTTTAAGGTTCGTTTGTTTAGTACGTATCAATAACATGTTAATGAAAGACTTGCACTTAAATAGAACATGAGACCAGGGAACAGTAAATTAGCTGATGTCTACAAGATGGCTCGTACACATTGTAGTCACGACATATTGCACCGCAGTTTTTTTGTAAATGCTATTTTTACTTTTAAAGAAAAAACTACTTTGAAAATTGACCTTTTACAGGAGATTTACAACACAAAAAAGTCAGAAATGCTTTACCCTTTCAGTATATCTTTTTTTTTGTACCTTCCGTTATTTGCAGACCCCAAAGCGACACGCTCACGGGGCACAAACTTACTAATCCCAACGAGGTATTATCGGCCTCCAGATAGCCTTGTTCGCTGGCCGAGCTTATCTGGGCCCTGGGCGTCAAGTGAGAGGTCCCCGGAACGCTATTCAGGACTTGGTGCATTGTCACACCTTTTGAGACAGCCGTCTTGTTCGGGTATCGGGTGCCCGGCTCTTGTGCTATGCCAATAGATTTCTTGCCAACCCAGCTATTCACCGCGGTCCTTGGCTTGTTGTATCCAAATCGTGTTGCTATCTCCTTTTCTCAGCATATTTCATAAAAAGATCATATTAAAAGAGAAATGGGCAAATGGTTAAGTAAAGCTTAAATTGAACACGAGATTGGATCGAGCACAGTTTTAGAGCAGTGCATGCCTGGCTTTTAAAATTTTCATTTTTTGACGGTACACAGTGTTTCTCACAGTTTAAATCACCCGTGTGCCTTATGTTTCTCTAGTATAAGATACATCAATCTACCTTTAGGCCCTCCCAAACCTTTTTTCCCCTACCAAATACACTCACATACCAACATAACTGGTACTTGAGCAGCGATTTTCCCTTCAGGCTCTTTGAAAACAGTGCACCGTTGTCTTTTGAGGTACTCGGTGGGGCTTACGTTTTAATTACAGCTCTAATTGGCATTCTCGCTGCTGCGGCAGTTGGTTCAGGCGTATAATTTGCGGTAATCGTGACATGATATTGTTTATTGTTGAGGCGGGGAGTCTTCACTCCATCTATCACACGCTGTCATCGCATGAGTTAATTAAATCTATGGGCATGGGGCTTTTTTTTTGTCCGTTGGTATGTATGCTTGATTTCGAAAATATGGTTGAATTTTACCCCAGTTGTGTCTATATATAAATGTTTATTGAGATCATTAGTATCACGCTTATAATATACACACACCTATGGCCCATGACGTCTATCAAGACTGGTATCCTATTGATATTTCGTATAAAACAAACCGATGCAAACATTTTCCGGTCCTTTTTGTGTGTGTAAAAGATTAAATCATTTTTATATTGCTCCAGTCGGCTCTGTGGTAACTAAAAATGTGTACCGTGGCATGTATGGATCAGGCAAAGAGTAACGAAGACTGGAGCTGTGCTAATCCACGGTGTCAGCAATCCGCTCAGTTGATCACGGCCTCACACCTCCAGGTGCCGGGACTAATCCCCAACGACAAAGGGCTTTTGGCCTCCACAACCGGTCGCGGGCTTTCATTAAGTTTTTAAAAGTTTTTTTTTACCAAGAGGTTCACCTGGGCCAAGTCCATGCACTTCAACGCTGTAGCCCCCCACCCCCCTTCCCCATTTTTTCCCTTCCTTTTCCTCAAACTTCAGACCCTTAGTATTGCATGACGAAGGATGATTATAATTTAATATTTGGGTTGTTGTCTGTGTTGCCTATATCCAACATATGATCTTTCTAATGGGATCTATTAGTGGTTAATAAAGCCAATCATATCAAATCAGGCGTAATTGTTAAGTAAACACACTTCTTGGGGCGTTGTTATGAATAAAAAAAAATCCTTCCTAGAAATGAAGGTGTCTACCCCTAGTTAGCCATTTACGGCCGTCGAAATCCAACATCACATATCCCTTAAATGACTTAGAAAGAGGAAATAACATTTAATATTTCATATTATGAGCCAGGATAGTTCATATTGAATCATGAGCCGACCAATTTAAGATTTTCACGCATTCGTGATATAACACGAGAATTTTATACAGAATTGAACTCGATCCGTCTTGATATACGTTGTTTTTTTTCGCTAATCGGAAAGGTTGGGGAATATAGATATAAACAGGGGGGGGGAGGGGTTGTGACGTAATTTTAAATTTTATATTGACAATTACATAATTTCTTGACATCTTATCTAGAAGTCGTTAAAGTTTTCACCCACTCCACAGCCGAGATCAACTTAGCAATAAAGCATTGAGCCGTTATATACCTTCTAATAAACACTCAATTTCACTATTGATGCATTGGCTTTGCGTTTGCTTTTTTTTTATTTCCTACTGCGAAAATAGTGGAAAATGGGAGAGAGTTATGTTTTTCAAAGTGTGGGCCTGTCATATTGAGGTTTACTTACATCTGTTAAAGCCATCCTCTGGCTTGGTCTCATTTCTCCTGCTCCTCTCGGGCCCGGTTCTGCTTGGGCGAAAATGTGGCGCATAAAGTGAAAAAAACATTTTTAGGCACTGCCAATAAATGGTTTACTCGCAGCGGCTCTGATAGATTTCCCATGTGTGCGCGGGTTGAACGCAGAACGTGTTACAGAGGTGGTAGCAGGCTTGTATCCCAAGTGCTGGACTGCTAGTTGTGGGCGGATAAAAGAGGCGAGTGGGTCTACATGTTTCCCCCACATTAAAATGCATATTGACTCTTGATAGCTAGTTTTAATATGCCAGGAGCATAATTGACATAAATAGATGGCATTTTTTCATCATAAAAAATCACTCCAGCTTGTCGTAACATCCGTCTATGCAGCACGGTTTGAAGCATACATGTCAAGTGGTAGACTTCTAGGGGTGTATAAATTATATATTAAAAAAATATATATGTATCAGCAGCTACGGGTTTCTTTTCCTTATCAACGGTAGGGATGAGATGTGAGTGGCTTGAACCGGGTGACTTGATGGGGTTGGGGGGGGGGGGGAGGGATTTTTTGGAGTGAGCTACTTGTGAGGAGCAGGGTTGTTGAGTTGGAGCTTTTTGGTGAGTGGCCCCGTGGTTTTAGAGCTCAGAGTGGTTTGTTGGGGTCTGGTCGAGTGTGCCAGGAATGAGGCAGGAAAAATCACAAGAGAAAACAGGCGTGTCTTATTTATATAAGAGGTAACAGGCCGGTCTTAAGTAGGTATGAGAGACGAGACTAGTCTGATCTAAAGGCTATTTATTGCAATCCACTTCAAAAATATGTTGACTCTTTGTTGATGGCCATGTTTTTAGTCTGTTTTGATTTTAGTTGGATGATTGATGGATTGACTTTAGTCAATGCAGAAAGCGTAGTTCTCGTGGGATTGTGCATTGAAGTTATATTGTATTATCTACTCCGTTTTTCTTCCTATAGTGTCATGTTTCAAGATCTTATATGGTCTCATAGTTTTTGTATGTGTTTTAAATAATGTGGGTTGGGTGGGGGGGGGAGTCTAAAAAATGCTTTTTGATTTCCTTTTTTTTTTAAATTGCTTTTTCATCTAAAAGAATAGTTAAATGGGTTGTTATGTAATTATTAAAGTAACTGATCATTCTGTATACATTTTTTATAATTGTTTAAATATCATTTAAACTAGGGTAGATCATATGCATGGTCTCCTGATATTATTTCTCAGGGCTTCAAACTTTTTGCATATTCGATGACCTATTAAACTTCAAAAGTTAAGTTATCGACTAATTAAACTAAGTAAGTCAAATTCACACCACCGACTTGGCCAATTAGGTTGAAGGTATCGTGCCAAAGCCGAGTGGTGGCACGGTAGTTTCAAGTACCATCACCCATTTTCCCGTTGCACATAATCTCAGGTACTGTGGCCAGCAGGAGATGACAAGTTGACAATCAAATCCAGTTTCGTCTTGGTTACCTGAAAACTGTCCTGATAAGTCGTCAGTGTTGCGTTATCTTGTTGGTAAAGTTTATTTTATTGAATACCTTTTGTGCTGTCAAAAGATACTCGCCTATTTGATTTTCTATTTTCAGCATCTTAGACCACCCACCTCCCTTATTTAGAAAGCACAAATCTTTAAACTTAGACCCCTTCTTATTAAAAGAAAGAAACATTGGAATTCGAATTTAGGATTATTCTGCAACAGTTTAAAAACACGAGACTCTCCAGATGGAGATATGATGTCCATATCTTTTTGAATAAGCTTGAAAACAAAAAAAGCCCCAAGCACCTTACATTAACCACCAACCGTGGTTCGATCCGCTTGGAGACCGTATTCTCATCCGCTGGGAGACCGTATTCCCATCCGCTGGGAGACCGTATTCCCATCCGCTGGGAGGCCGTGTTCCCATCCGCTGGGAGACCGTATTCCCATCCGCTGGGAGACCGTGTTCCCATCCGCTGGGAGACCGTATTCCCATCCGCTGGGAGACCGTGTTCCCATCCGCTGGGAGACCGTATTCCCATCCGCTGGGAGACCGTATTCCCATCCGCTGGGTGACCGTATTCCCCTCCGCTGGGAGACCGTCTTCCCATCCGCTGGGAGACCGTATTCCCCTCCGCTGGGAGACCGTATTCCCATCCGCTGGGAGACCGTGTTCCCATCCGCTGGGAGACCGTATTCCCATCCGCTGGGAGACCGTATTCCCATTCGCTGGGAGACCGTGGTTTTAATTAAAACGCGCTACTTTTGAGCTGTAGATCGTGGTGAAGTCCAGACTCATTCCATTATTAGACTTGTTTGTCCCTATCTAGATTTCGACTGTGTAGTCTTTTGACGGTATTGATACTTCTGGCTGAAAAGAAGTACTGCAGAGTAAGGTAACAGTGGATGTTGACAGAGTCCTGTAGACATTGTGATTTCTTTATTTTAGGAGGGTCAGGTTAACACCGTGCCGGCCATGGTATTAAGTGGGTGTCTCAATGAGTTTTCCGTGGAGTAGACCGCTGATATTAAGCCATTTCCTTACGACTCTTAATAAGGTGTTTTATTACAACGTTGGTCCCCGAAAATGGTTTCTCTCTTGGTTTATAGACGTCGAGGGTGAGGTCGAATTATGCACGTTTCCCCACGAGTCAGTGGATTACTTCATTGGCATAAAATGAATAGATATGTGTTTTGTTTTAGTTTGTTTTTGTTTGGGTTTTTTGTTTTTTTTGTTTAGGGGTGGGATGTTTGTCTACTTATTCTAAACTGAAAGCCCGAGCTCAGTCGCTCTGTGTAGCATCTGTAAGTATATTAGCAACATTGCGCCCTTTGTTCTGCAGTACCATGAAAAACAAATATCGACGACTAGCATGCTGCTATACCTTACCAAGGTTTGTCTAATAGATCGTATGGTTAAAATAAAGAGATTACTGATCGACAGCCACTGTTTTGGTAAATAATAATGACAAAGCATACTTGCAAACCCTTAAATCTGCTAACAAAGGTAGCTCAAGAATTAAATTACCCCATCTCTTTTAGTTTTTGATGTTAACGACCCGTGAATGATGTTCATGATCACCCATGTGTCCGAATATCAAGTTCTTAGCAGAAATTACATATTTGTATTTACAATGTAGGTTATCTACCGATCTAGGAAACTCCACAATCGCATCCTTCCCATGAAAATCATGTAGCACCACAGGTCTGCCTGAAAACCTCCATCACATAACACGTAAGCTACTTGTCAAAAGTTCCTTATCCAAGCCAAACTCAACCCCCCTTACCCTACCACCAGGTGAACCTTGTCAAACCTATTTGTCCTTTCTCTAACACACCCTGACTGAGTTGCCCGGGGCGCTCCTAGCAGGATACCCACCCCTGCCCCCTCACTCTAACACCCGATGCCCGGGTGCCCCTCTCGTCAAGGTAACATTCATGCCGCGCTGACCCTGAGTCAACAGATGATATTTGCCGAGTATCGGAGAACTTATCAAATAGTAACTCTCGTGTGAAGCTCGAGTGGCCCACTGGCCTGGCGGTGAATAGAAAACGGGAAGCCAGGAGGAGGAAAGGGAAGGCATGCTATTGGAACTGATTTCCACAACGGGAAGGAAACGCACATTGTTAGAAACAGGTGGCATCTTTGGTGTAGACCAGTGGCGGAGCCACAAACAAATGAAATGTGGGGAATTTAAAATGAAAAATCTTGAGAAGTGAGGCAAACCATAATACGAATTTTTTTTTCACATTACATCGTTTTATGTTAGTCATTATTCCTACAAAAGAATTAATTAGGTACCGACAACTATTTTTACGCCCAGCGTCCCCAACCCCATCTTCCAGTAAACACCAAATCCGCCATTGACATGGGCTTCCAGTGGGAGGTGGGATTTATATGTGAGTGAGCAGTCCAGGTTTTAGTTTTCCGAATTGTTGAATGATTAAAGGGGAACAGTAGGTGTGAAATGTTTGTGTATACACAGACGGCACATGGGAGTTTTTGTTAAGTATTATGGCAAAATTTAAAATTGAACACATGCAACTTTAATATGCGATTGAGGATTCTAAGGCTATTCTGCTTACGGTTTTTTTTGGTTATAAATAAAGTTTTTCCTTAGCAATGGGAGTGTATGTGAGTTAATTTTTGACATGTACACATTGTCCTCCAATGTACGTGAGGGAGGATAAAAGAGAATTGTACGAAAATATTGTCTTCATAATTCCAATTTTCTTGCTTATTCCTATTAAATGACGAACAGTAGTTGCTATTTAAAAAAAAAAAAAAAATTAATAAATCCTTTATTTTAACTTCCCTTTTGTTTTTGACTAGCAGACTAACTGACTGGGTTGCAAAATCTTTTCTTGCTTATTCCTATTAAATGACGAACAGTAGTTGCTATTTAAAAAAAAAAAAAAAAAATTAATAAATCCTTTATGTTAACTTCGCTTTTGTTTTGGACTAGCCGACTGACTGGCTGGGTGGCAAAATCTTCGCACATCTAATTAGCCCACTTTCCATCAAGCTATCGAGCTGAAATCTATGAAATTTTCAGCCCCATTCCCCAAAAGTCCGTTTTCCCTGTTTTTCCAGGGAAAGATAAAATGAAATTTCCGAACTACGACAAACGAGATTCTTTAAAAAAAAAATCCTAATTGGGTTTGGTGCATCATCATCATAACCAGTGGCGCTACAGCCCATATAGGGCCCTGACCTGCTCCACCACATCCTTCCATTCTCAACGATCCATGGCTTTCCGCCTCCATGCGCGAACCCCAACTGGTGTAAATCCTTCTCTACACCGTCGATTCATCTCAACCTTGGGCGACCGGTGAGTCGTCTGCTCCTAGGTTTTTGCCTTTGTATCACTTTTGCTACTTTACATTCCGGCATCCTTTCAATATGTCCTGCCCAGCGCAGTTTGCCTTTTTTTTATTGTTGCGACTTTGGGTGGGTCTTTTTACAATTGGTATAGCTCTTGGTTAGTACGGATTCTCCAGACCTCATTTTCCATAACTGGGGCGTATATTTTTCTGATGGTTTGGTGCATAATATATTTTTTTTTTTCTGAAATAGTTGGTGAAATAAATCTGCGGTTTAAAAGCGGTTGGGTCATTAGAATATATAGTTTAGGAGGATGAAAAAAATGTGCGTTTGCGAGTCTTTTGGGGGGGGGGGTGGGCGATACTAATTGGGATCCTTATAAAGTGCTTTACTTGAATGCATGTTTTGTTGAATTCTCAGCCCCCCCCCATACTGCTCGATATTTCATTTTTATAAAGGAAATGATTTATAGAAAAAAATGTATTTTCAGGGGTTGTTTAATTATTGTCAATGAGTTTTACTATGTTTGATTAAGAGCTGAAAATTTTCACCAATTTATTTATGAAATAATATTTTCACTGTTTAAATTGTTAGCGGTGTTGTAGTTTGGTGTGTGGTTTTACTGAGGAATAACCAAAAGAAGAGACCCGTGCTGATGTTTTATATAAAGAATGCCATTCATTCATGTCATTTTTTTTTTTTTTTGCAGGGATATGAGTAAGAACACGATTAAAGTTATCAATGGATCTGTATTCAACGACCTGACGAACTTGACCATTTTGTAAGTACAATTTATCTCAAGGTGGCCTATAATATGAATGCCCCCAACAAAGCAATATATGTCTTGCCTAACCATACTCTGGGTTCTATGAAGATTCCTTTGGGGATGGTGGCACAGATATTTACATAGAACTCACTCTATTATTTTCTAAATTTTTAGGTTAAGGGACTTAAAATCTGAAAAGATTCTGGAGCTGTATTTAAACTTTAAGGTATTTACTGGCATTTTGTAAATGATTTGTCCTCATAGGTAAAATTTGGGTATGATTTTTCGTTTTTTAAACAAAGAAATAATAATTGTAGTTCATTAAGGACAATGTTTTGTTTTAAGTTTGTTTTTTTCTTTCAAGTTAGAATAAACAAATTTATTTTTATATTTCTTTCAAAGTTTCAGCATTATGTCTGGGTTTTTCGCTGTTATGTTAAGCTAATTGATAGTATGAACTTTGATAAGCCTGACAACGCTGCATGAGCGGATCAGTAAAACTTGACATGAATGGGCAATTGAAACCAAACAACTGGTCCAGGGTCCTCCTCCCCCTCCCCTCCTTTCTCTCTCTCTCTCTCTCTCTCTCTCTCTCCTAATTACTTATGCGTGATAATGAAAAGTTTACCACTGTGCTCTGTTTGTAGGAATGTCGTAGGACACCGAGATAAACCCGTTCTCACATGCGAACACTAGATTTGACCCCTCTTAAGGAAATTTCGAAAGATAACAATAGAGCATTTTCATCGTGCCAAAGGGTGTGAAGCTGTCAAGTGACAAAGATTAACAATCGGTAGGGGACGGAAGAGTCAAGATTTTTTTTTCTTCCTTAGTTGGCGGATTGAATTGTGTTAGATTTTGTGTGAAGTTATCAAAGATTATTTGAAAATGGTGGTCATAAATATACCCCGGGCGTTGTGGGGGTGCGCAAATGTCCTTCTCTTTGATGTAACTTTTTTTTCAAGTGAGGCTTTTAAGTTTGGTGTGATAAGTTGGAGTATGGTGTCGAAATAAATTAGGAGACGGAAAAGAAAAGGCTGGGGGTTATAATAATCAATTAAATACCAAGGGGCCTTTTTTAAAAAAAGTAGAAGCCTCGAAGTCTCAATGTTAAGATAAGATGATTATTATAAATCAGGGTGATGCCAAGTCCTGTAAAACTCTAAAGAAATTGTGGAGACGTACGACGGTGGATAGAATTCTCGTTATAAATACAACATAAGGAAATAAGTCTCTACAATGATCAAATAGTTTTTACAATATGCTTTTCACTCACCAGCAGTATGAATAAATTAGCGTTTGATGTTTTAGTACCTTCTTGATACTAATAAAATGGACATTAAAGACTATAATTTTAATTTAATTTTAAAAGCAATTGAATTTAGATAGTCTAATCCAATTTAAAAAAATATTTTAAAAAAAAAGTTTGATGTCAGTAAACTGTTATAAATGAATTCTCGAAGAATGTTTGAACAATGGTATGCTGGGAGTGTGGTATAGTGTTCCAGAATGATTTATGTAAAGCTGTACTTTTTACTTTTTTTTTTTCTTAAAGTTTACTAGAACCACAGTTTGATTATTTTATTGCACTGCAAGTACTTTATAGCACTTGAAGCGTGTGAAACGTTTCACTGTGCCAATAAGTCACTAAGTCACCTGGTCCACTTGCCAGTCCCCTTGTTCAGATAAACTAGACCCCCACCCCATCCCACCCCCAACCTGTGTGAAACAATGCGGATATTAAATACCTTTAGGAGAGATAACTCCAACCCTCCCCAAGGTGGTGGTGGAAAGGGGGGGGGCTAAGTCTCACCAACGAGGAATTCTTGTCGTGTACTGTGGTATATAGGACATTTTAATATCGCGAAATACCTCACAGGTCTGCGGAGTCACACACGCGTTACTTTGAGAACTGATTTCTAATTCCGATTTCGGGAATAAACTGACTCCGCTAGACGCAAAGCCAAGTTGTTTTTTTTTTTTTTTTTTAACTCAAATCTCACAGGTCTGCGGAGTCACACACGCGTTACTTTGAGAACTGATTTCTAATTCCGATTTCGGGAATAAACTGACTCCGCTAGACGCAAAGCCAAGTTGTTTTTTTTTTTTTTTTTTAACGCAAACATGATGCTCTATTTTTGTGGTGATTGAAAGAACAAAATACCTCATTGCACTTGGCATAATTGTTGTCTGTCCTCGACATCTAGTCTTCCACCTAGCCTACATTTCTCTAGGTTTTGCTTTTCACCCAGAATATTGATTTCTATAGAATTCTGCGAATCATTGATTGACTTAATTGACACCTATAGTAGTTATTTTTTAAAATTATGAAACAAAAAATAACGGCAGGCAAATTGTGTTCCCACATTCATTATTAAAAGGCTGCTAACTTTCGATCCACCCATTATATGTAACGGCTGGTTAGTTCAATCAGACTGAAATGGCAGCATTTGTGTCATTGGATAGAAAAATTGATGAACATTTCCTCTGTTGAAAAAGATTTTACAAATAAAAGTGAAATACATATAAGAACAAGTAAAGAAAAGAACTTTAAAAAAAAAAGTAATTTTGTAGCAAAATGTCATGTTTGCTGGGGGGGGGGGGTTAAGTGAGGTTTTAAAGACTTAACACTATTTTTTTTTTAAAACTGAGGATTTGCCTCTAGATGTGTCTAATATTCCGCAGTCGTACTTTTTCCTTATCAGTTTTTGCATTTGTGTATCGCTCTACTTGACAAATGTCCGAGATCTCGTAAAGATATGTGCGTGACAAAGCCGCCGTTAGAAGAAATTATTTTTTTTTAAAAACACGTACCCCTTAAAAAAAATTTAAAAAATAAAAAGAAAAAAAAAAAAAAAACAAAAAAAAAAAAGAACTTTAAAAAAAAAAGTAATTTTTTAGAAAAATGTCATGTTTGTGGGGGGGGGGGTTAAGTGAGGTTTTAAAGACTTAACACTATTTTTTTTTTAAAACTGAGGATTTGCCTCTAGATGTGTCTAATATTCCGCAGTCGTACTTTGTCCTTATCAGTATTTGCATTTGTGTATCGCTCTACTTGACAAATGTCCGAGATCTCGTAAAGATATGTGCGTGACAAAGCCGCCGTTAGAAGAAATTATTATTTTTTAAAAACACGTACCCCATTTTTTAAAGTATTAAAAAATGTCAACTGAGGAGCTACAAATATATTGGGAGAAGTTTGGATTAAAATTACCACCAGATACCAGATAATGCTGGTTAACACCATAGGTGCTACCCAGACTGCACGGGGCAGACACCTAGGCGCGATGATCCGGGATTAGGCCGTTGTCTTGAGAGTCTTTATCAAACACCCAGCTTTGATGGCATGAGCTCCAGATAAAACAATTGGCCTGAAATAAATAAATACATTGGCACCTGTTAGACGCTCCTCGGGCAATTTGTGGCACCGCTAGTCACCTGGCGGTAGGTAGGGAATGAATCAACTTTTAAAGCGTAATTTATTTGATTATTTATGTGTTTTGCGGTCTGAATTTGTTTTAATTTTTTTTAAATTTTTAATTTAAGTAATTTTTAGGGAGGATCAATGTTGTCACTCAGACTTCTGAAAATGACGTCACGAAAAGACTGACGTATTAGGTCACAATTTTCCGAATGAACTTACGATATTTCATCGTTCGGATTAGCTGTCGACCCCGTTCACTCGCCAAAAAATCGTTAGATTTCGCACGTAGCATTTCATTAAGAGAACTATGCCAAACATATTTAATCATCTCTACCATGAAGAGCCCTGATAAAAAAAAAAAAAAAAGTTGAAATGGAAAATATAAAAAGCAAGACCTTGCAAACAAATCTCCAATCTACTTAAAGAGGGATAAGTCCTCTCCTCCCATGTTTAGGAAAAAAACTATTAAAAAATGACATAAGATAAGTTATCAATACGTGCCTCGGTAGACAGTTGAGTGTACAAGTTTAGATAAACAGTAAACAGGGGTAAGATGAACAAATCAATAAACACTGCCACCAGAGGACGCTCTCCTTTGTCATGTCAGATTAGGGAAACCTCCACCAAGTGGTGATAAAAACCGCCGAGAAGATAACAAATACTCGTATGTATTGAGCGGCTCCCAAAAGGGAAAGACCCCCCTCCCTTGGACCAGCCAAACAATCAGTTGCCTTATATTTGTTTTTAATAGTTTGGGACATTATAAGTAAAAAAAAAAGGGGGGGGGGGTGGGGGAAGAAAAGTTATCCAATAGTAAAGTAAAAGATAAACCAGGGACTGTAATCGGTAGAGCATTTTATCTACAATGTTAAAGGTACCGGTACAGTTATTTGAAGGACTTGAAGACTTTTTAAACAAGTGTAGGTATCAACACATTTTTAAGAAGTGTGATATGAAATGGGCAGTTCAATGGTTCATAATTCGTTACTGTAATTCTAAAATACTATGAACAAATTAAAATGTTTATTAATTCTTGTCACAAATAAGGTTTCCCTCGTCACATTTTCACGTAATATATAATCAACTATGAATCGCACGAAAGAATTGGATACCATATTGTGGATCGAGATATAGAGTTTACAACTCCGACTGTTGATTAGGATGGTTTGGGGAAAAAAACAACAACCAAAGAAGAACGGCATCTTTTGTTATATAGACGATTCTGTTAGCCGGAGCCGTACTACCTCCCTACTCTTCAGCCCTGTCTCGTTCCATGACGCTGGACGACGCCCTTATTATTAGGTGGCCCTAAGGACCTAACGTCCCTTGTTTATCTAGGCACGCCAGCGTCTTCTAATTATGTGCGGCACGCTTACGTCTTAGAATTGCGTCTGATTTTGCCAAACTTCAACACCGGGACCTGCGCAAGCTTCCAGCTTAGCAATTTCCCTACAGTTTCACACTCGGATCAAAAAATGTCTGTAAACTCACACGCCATTAAAGCGGTGAAATAAATTGATTCTATTGTGCTCGAGGGTATTAGTTGCAGGGGAGATCATTTGTTTGGAATTTAATTATTTTTTATATTTAAAAAAAACAAAACTTTAAACAAAAAAATCAGAACACAGCGAGATTGTGTTACCTCTTGACTACATCCAAGTCTGGGGCTTAAATGCCTTTTGGAGACGTAAACTTGATCTCCATTTGTTAAGGGCACGACTGTAGTTTCTCTTGTGGGGAGAGGGCAAGCTTGGATAGTATTTTCCTTTTACGTTTTTGGTTTTGTTTAGGATAAGGCATCCGAGTCTCTGCACCTCGTTCAGGATGATCGGCACTCAGTCTCCGTTTCATGAATGTATTTTGACTGTCAGGCTTTACAATTAATTTGTTCACGAATGGTGTGTTTCTATACATTCTATTTGTCGAAATTCACCACAGCTTTTGTGTGAGCCCCACACATGTGATCAAACAATCTCCTGAGAATATTTACAGCTATTTTAAAAAAAAATATGAACGCTTTTTGTGTCCCGTGTGACATATTCCAGAGTTCATCGTTCCTTCCGAGTATCCAGGCGACCTGTGAACTTTTAGCAATTCGATGGCAATTCAAAGAATGATAATTAAAGAAATACAATAAGTTAAATGCATTTAACAGCTGTAAGTATTTGCACGTATAATTAATGAATCCAAAAGATATCCGTTCTGAATGTAGCTTTACAGCGTGATCACTTGAGTTTCTTAATAACGCTTTTGTGCGCGTTTAACAAAAAAAAAAAAAAAATAATAATAAATTTGAGGACTGCTGTAACTTACACTAAAAAATTTGAGTTTTTACAATTCTTGCCACATATGAAATTATAAATGATTGTCGGTAATTGCCTGTCTAACTGTACGGGAAGAAAAGTCACTAGCGCCCCCCCCCCCCCAACCCAATTTTAAAAAAAAAAAAAAAAAATGTTATGTTATGTCTTTTGCAGCCCAAAACCCTTTTAAATTTGAGTTTTTACAATTCTTTCCACATAAGAAAATAAAAATGATTGGCGGTAATTGCCTGGCTAACCGGACGGGAAGAAAAGTCACTAGCGCCCCCCCCCCCCAACCCAATTTTAAAAAAGAAAATAATAAATGTTATGCTATGTATTTTGCAGTCCAAAACCCTTTGTACATATTTCTGGTGTCCGTTGTCCCCCAAATCCTTTTGAACTTGACAGGTGCTCTCGGTTAAATAAAATTAAATGGAGTTATTATTGCATGCTCATACGTTTTCGTGTTCCTTATCCCTTTAAAACAGCGGTTCTCAACCTGGGGGTCGCACGACCCTTTCACGGGGGTCGCCTAAGACCACCTGAAAACACATATGCTCTACGGTTATAAAGTATCAACGAAAATAATTTTGTGGCTGGGAGTCGCCACAACATGAGAAACTGTATTAAAGGGCCGTGACCTTAGAAAGGCTGAGAACCACTGCTTTAAAAGATGTCTTGACTCCGATCTATCAGAAACATCTATTGTACCACAAAATCATTTAAACAACACACCATTGCGTTGTATCAGAAACATCTATTGTACCACAAAATCATTTAAACAACACATCGTTGCGTTCTATCAGAAACATATTTTACCTCAAAATCATTTAAATAACATATCGTTGACTTTAGTGTAACATGCTGTTACAAAGCTATACGTTTGTCAGTTTAATGATAGCTTTCTGTTTTCAACACTTGAACCGTCTAAGTATGGTAGTTGGGTTTAAAATACTTTGGATGCACCCTAGAGGCAAGACGCCCTTCAGTTATGCAAAATAATTTCGCAACGTCCGACCCAAAAACCTTTGCTGACCCGTGTTGGTATACTGGTGCTGCTAAATTTCTCAAGCCAACCAAGAGGGCCAATGCTTTTCTTTCGTTAACGTTAAAAAAAAAAAAAAAATCAGATCACGTCTGATTACCTTATGTGGGCGGATCTAGCACAACAATGATTAGCTCGCAGAGGCGGATTTGCTATAACAATGGGGTTTGTTTAGATGGCATTGATTGATAACTGTTTTTATTATTTCAGTATTTGGCCGTGCTGATAGATCGTCTGCTTGGTGGATTCAATATTGTCATTCTGCGCTTGTGTTTATACAAAACTCATTTCAATAACTAAATTGTTTATTTTTTCTTGGCATATTCATCTTTTTTTTTAATGCTTATGTAGCAACAAAAAAAAAAGTATTTTGATTATAAAGTTTTGTCAACTTATTTTGTCTCCACAGAAAATTGGATTCTAATCTTCTGACGGAGATACCAACGTTCTCACGGCGCCTCAACGTTACAGCTCTGTCAATGTAAGTACAGCATTTGTGCCAGAGTCTTCCCTGTCTAGGGTTACTTCTAGCAAGATGGAAACAAACAAAATAGCCTTTACCTTGAATGTATCTTCACTAGTCCCTTTCGAGACTAGAGGACGACTGACTATAGCAACTGCTACCAACACTGAAATACAAAACATGACTTAACAAAACACAAACGTGCATCTTATTGCCCACAACGTTCGAGAGCATACGCAAAGGAATATCTTTAAGAACTTGCTCGTTTTGGTCCCTTGTGTCCCGCTCTTTTTAAGCCCTTTGTATTAACTTAGCTTTTGTTCGTGTGTTTCTTTGTGGCAAAAATATTCGGAAGGCTAACTGACTCAATTCCCGACATCCTATTATCCTATCGAGCTGAAACGTGGCACAAAGACTCGTTGCCGGTGACAACACATTCTATCAAATTTTAAGCCCCACCCCAATCTGTTCTCAAGGGGAAGATGAAGGAAATATGATGCAATGATTTCTTTCGAACTGTAGCCATCAATAAGTCGCACATAATGCAGAAAACAGTTTTGGGGCTAATCCACAAGTTTTGACTGAAAAACTATTTAAAAGATTGAAGGGGAAAATGAATGAAATATGAAACAAATTTTCACCAGAGACCTACCCATGGACATAAGCGCTTCTTAAAATAAGAAGTGAACTGCCCGTGATGACCAAACAAATGCCTACAAAGGTTTAACACGAACAACTTTATTTTTAGGGGTTGGATTTTATTTCGAGTCCTGACTAATATATTTTAAAAACATTTGTGTTGTATTATGGCCAAATAAAGTCTGTCCTAATGGGATATTATTGCAGAATGTTCCTACCACCGAAATCATTAATTAATTGACAATGATCGATTATGAAAGATCTAGAATTAGAATGAGAAAGTCTTCTCATAACGCTTAGCCGAGCACTTTCTACAAAACCATATTTCAAGTTCTACAAAACGTATTGTATTTTTCTTTTGTTATTCAGTCTGTTTTCCCTTTGAGATGATACTATATGTGATTAGTAAATGACATTTTGTGTTGCTTGAATGCCGGTGAGAAAAAAACGTTGAATCCCAGCAATCTTCACACCTACAATGATTAAGGGGTCATCCATAAAAGACGTCCACACAAAAGGGGGGAGGGGGGCTCAGCAAAAAGTGGACTAAAGTGGACAAAGGGGGGGGGGGGGGGGGTTTAGGACAAAGTGGATGTCCACATTGTAGTGTTTTTTTGAGTGCAGCAGTTTTGTATAAATTTACTGCAAATTTACTCCCCAATCACAGTTCCAATAGCATGCCATTTGATCCCTATTGTCCATCGGTGGCTGGAAGAATTTCCAAGAGAATATGTTTCTGCTGTACATATTTCCCATCACAGGCGGCAATGAAAAAAC
>CAXITT010000091.1:680955-706853 GCA_964033795.1 Lymnaea stagnalis | reverse complement strand
ACAAAGGGGGAGGGGGGGTAAAAAATAGCAAAAAAATTGGTGGACGTCTTTTATGGATGGCCCCTAAAGAAGAAAACTGGGTGAGGGGGGAGAGGGCGGGGGGCTTAGACCGTCGGGCGGCAATTTTTCCCCTCTCGTCGCCTGCACACACTACGTAAACAAAATTTTAAATAAATGTCTACCACCATCAAGTGTTTACTTTTAATTTGAACATTAAATTAGCTGCATGGGAATACAGATGGGAGAAGGGGGGGGTCCCCTCACCCCATCTATTTGCATCTCTATTGTATAGAGATTGCCTTTAAATTATGCGGGGAGGGGGGAGAACGAGTCCCCCACCCCATCTATTTGCATCTCTCTTGTATAGAGATTACCTTTTAATTATGCGCATATAAACGTTGCTCATAACAAATTTATTTTTATTTTTTTTTGTTGCTGAAATACTACTGTCCCTAAGTCTTCAATCTTAGAATTGTGGTATTATCTACTGAAAACATCCAGGTTGTTATATCGTTTCTTACATTTGGATTTGGTTGTACAAGTAAGGTTGGGTAAATTACAACTCGATGGTTCCTCGTTTACGAGATAAGCAGGCTTTCGCGGTGTTCAGCGATTCAGACCATCTCCCATGCCGGCTTAAAGCACCATAGTTGTCCAGAGAGCATGTACTGCGTATCCCTGCTACAATTTTCTATTTATTATTACTATTTTTTTTCCATGTACACAAATGGGTAGATGATATCCGTTTGTAATATTTGTATCCAACGGCGCACACAAAAGCTAGCCGCGTGTTCAGGCGCCAGACTGGTGCCCTCTTATATTGTTTCAATGAAAAATCAGTGGATGTAGATCAGGATATTCGGCGTTTACCAGTCTATTTACCCGTGCGCCCCCCCCCTTGTTTTTTTCACACCCCCCCCTTTCATAAAAACGCAAGTAGCCGAGCAATATGTTTGTTAAATCTGCTAGCGAGATTCATCCCAGGCTAACAGCTGGATGTTATATACGATAAACAAGCTTCTGGGGATGCCGGTTTTTATTTAGCAGGATGTTTGGTTTGGGATTGGAGTTTTTCTCACACTCTCTACAAGACGGTTTCGGCCAGCGTTCTTCCTTTTGTTTTGTCATTATTTTTACCCAGCACATTCTACTGCGGGAAAGAAAAAAAAACATCTTTTTTTTATTCCTTTCTTTTTGGGCGGTGGTGAAATAAAAAAAAAAATAAAGTTATTTGTGTTTGATTAGACTGATGATTGAAAAAATCGCACATTTTTAAAAATAGCTCGCCAGTGAGGGCTAACACATTATGTTATTGCTTTTCTGATTTATTTTTTTTTTGTTTGGTATTTTGATGACATAATATGCATTATTGATGGCTACTGGCTTTTGCAACTGTGGAGGCTCCGCCACGAAATATTCACTATCTGATAAGTTGTTGTCACGTTTCTTACCTCACCACTGAGCGCTATCTATGGCTCGACGGTTTAACTCACTAATGACTGCACATCCAGCACCGACCCATTATCAACCCGTGACAACCTGGCCACCATATCCACCCACTCCCCATCAACTCTGACCACTGGCCAACGAGTCTAAACGCTGGCGAACATGTCATACAGCTCTTTGATAAGCATGATCACTTTAACCACACCTGGGATGTCCAATCCCCCCTTTTCCCGTCACAAACACCTCCAATACCCAGTGACCAGATGGGACAATCCAAGAGATTAAAATGATTACTGACTATTCCATCACGGTACCATCGGTTTACCAGCCTACGCACCCCGCGACCAAAAGTGATTAAGAAACTATCTCAGTCAGCCGAAAGCTCCAAAAATAACCCGAAGGGTGCAAGATCTATTGTTATTCTTTGAAATGCTTTATTGAAGGTCCAAGATTAAAAATGTATGTCTTAAGTGAAAGGGAACGATTGGAGTGATGCAAGTACGATGATTGATCGGAGATTCCCGGACACCTGCATACTAGAATAAAAACATTGCGGGGGGGGGGGGGAAGGAGCGCTCTTTCCTGGTTTAATCTGCTTGACAAATAACCTGTTTCCCCCTCCACGCTCCCCCCGTTTCCCACTCTCCCTGATTGGAGTGATGCAAGTACGATGATTGATCGGAGATTCCCGGACACCTGCATACTAGAATAAAAACATTGCGAGGGGGGGTGGGGAATGAGCGCTCTTTCCTGGTTTAATCTGCTTGACAAATCATCTGTTTCCCCCTCCACGCTCACCCCGTTTCCCACTCTACCCTCTTGAAATAACTGTGTCGTCACTCCAAGACTAGTTATTTTGAAAAATTATAGTAAAATAGATCTTCTACATGTTTTAATTTGTGGAACACGAGTGGACCTGTCATTAAATGTTTTCTTTACGTTTGAAAAAATAATATAATTGGAAGAAATTCTACTTGTCCATTCACAGCAGCCAGTCGTCTTATAGAGATTTTGTATTAAAAAAAAGTTTCCATTGTTAAGGAAAAGTATAAGTCTGGCATTGTTGAGCAAGACACATTTAAAACTAATGTTAGCTTACCGATATTTATTATTATTATTACCCCCCCCCCCCGCCCCAAAAAATACACTTCATGAGACACTGGAAAGACACTGAGTTGTTAAGAACGTTTGGTATTTCAACCAAGTAATGAAACTAAACTTGTTCAATCAAATATTTGGTTCTAAATTTTCTCTTTGAGGGACCTTCAATTTGTATCTGGGGGAAAAAAATATCATTATTTTCATTTATCATCTCACACACAGAATGGCTGTATGCGGACAGGCGGGGTGATGGGTGGGTGGGGAAGGAGGCTGATGTCAGCTTCATGTTTTCTCTCACTTGTGAACCTGTTGGCAATGGATTATATCGAGAAAACCCATAGAGAGCCCAGAGAGATGAAATAATATTTGGCCCTAAACTCTGGATTGTTGACTACACACCAGACGAGCTGGCTGGCGTTTGTTTTCTGCAATGCTGTCTGACTTCGTTTGTAGCAGATGATCTTTTCAACTTTGAATATATTTAAAAATAAGGGCTGTCACAAAGCAGTAGGTTTGGATACGTCTTTTCCACTGAATTTTTGCCCCGATGTTTTGAATATTAAAGAAAATATCTTGATTCTCTAAAACTAATAAGCTTTACTAATCCCCACCAACGATAATAAATATCAAAGAAATAATAATAAAATAAAATAAGAGTATAACAAATATAATTAATAATAATAATATTAAAAAATGACATTGTCAAGATTCGATGTGGTAGTTGAATACTTGGACCCGGAGCCGTTAACTTTTATTTGGACTCCACAACCCCCCATGGCAACTATTAATCAAGATGTGCCGTTGTTTGTCTTTGTGTGTGTGTGTGATAGAAATAAACGTTGAGTTGATGAATGTTGATGTTTTTTCTCCACTGCCCTTGATCACTGGCTCCATCAAAGATTTCTCCATATGTATAATATCAAACTATCTCGTGTGTTGGTCTGCTCAGCTGACGCTACTTCCTGTCCATATGTTGCATCAGCCACGCCAGGCCCCCGCGAGTTCCATTATCCCAGAGAGCAAACATTCTGATGGGTGCTGCCCACCGCCTGTGTTTCTCTCTCATTAACCTCTTTTGATGTGGCCAAATGCCTTGTCATTAATTCAGCTGTCCCTTATTCAACCCTCATTCAGCTGGCTGTAATACACCATTGACGGCCCAAATCTCAATTACTGATGGCGTAGAAGGCAGAGCTTTTCAATTCAATAAGAGACATGATCATTTCTGGAACATGTTAGAGAGCTGCAGTCAACTGGCAAAAATAAACCTTTACTTAGCGTTTCGCACACATTAGAATTTTTTTTTTTAAATGAGGGTAGTCTATTATTAATGGTGATCGATAGATCTGAAAATACAAAAAAAAAAAATGTGTATGAATGAATCAACGAATGAAAGCACACGCGGAGATGTCGCATGTGGAAATAGAAATGAAAATATAAATGTATTGAAGCATTCTTTGATTTTCCTAATCTTGGTAGACATAAAATCTATCCATTAACTGTATATTAAAAAAACACACACAAAACTCGAGCATCTCTAAATTCCATTTATTATTTTTTTATTAACGTATTATCATTATTATGTTGCGGGGCGTAGGGTGGGTATTTATATTGCACGTTTTTTTGTGTGCACGTTTTAAATTTAAAATTAACCTTTCAATTGATGTGAAAGACCCGCTTATGGGAGATGTACATCCACGAGAGGATGGTGCTAGTTGACTAAAAACAAATGTGGTAGTCAAAACCGACCGCAAAGTCAAACCCATTCCTTCAACTGTGATGGAGTCACCAGATTTGGTATCTTAATTTCCTCTGTTGAACACAATATTCCTTATGTTGATTTTTAGAATTATTTCAATTATATTATAATGAGTACTCCAACCAAGTACATCAGACATAAGCTTTAATAACAACCTTTCCTTCCTTGCTGTAGCTCGCACGTTTCTATCGCGCACACCCGAGGGAGGAGGCTCAGCTAACGGGCTTGGTCAAGAAGCCTAAAACCTCATACTCGCCAGTCAATGTTGAAACCACATGTCCACGGCTTCGGTATGATGTTTCCTACTGGGTGTAGTCTTTCAGAAAACGACAGGAGCTGTCCCCGGGGGGCGATGAGCCTGTTGGGCTGGTCATGTTTCCCTGAGTTCAAATTTTTTTTTATGCCAGTACGACCGGCGTCTAATGTTTGGACAATACTAGGCGCTCATGGCGCATAGACCTAGTTAAGTTCCATAGTAATTTTTGAAAATTATCAACTTCTATGGAATTCTGTAGATTCTTTTAGTCAGAAATAAAACTTTTGCGACTCTAAAGAGTACGTAACAAAGAACACATTGTCGAAGAAAAGAATATTGTCATTGTAAATAATAATTTAATAAAAAAAAAACAACTAAAAGAATATCAGTCCCCTTTGGTTCCATTGTTCATATGCTTACTTTTTTGGTCTCCAATTTTGTTAGTTTCAGTTGAATTACGCGTAAATGTATAATTTTTTTATGCTATGAAACCGAATGACTATTTAGCTAGGCTTGATTTGAATTCTATACGCTGTGATTTTACAAAGAATTTTTAAAAAAAAAATAGTTTTGGCTTGTGGTGTTGACCTTTTTTAATGAAAAAAAATGCCAGCCTTGACCTTAGTGGTTTTTTTTTCTCCCACTAGATGATTTGAGCGATTGTTGAGGGTTGTAAAGGACACTAACCGCGGAGCGGGATAAGTGTTACTTGGGCTGTATATCAGTCATGAAGTCACAAACTACTGGACGAAAGTGTTGGCTTTCTCACACTGATGGCATTGTGGGTCGCGCATTACGTCGGTAGATAGCGTTCTTGCTGTCACCTAAAGTTGATGGGGGTGATGTTTCTAATGTAACTAATTAAAAAGGAATTTTACTAATTAACGTTGCCGCGATGTTGTGTATTTTATAGTGCTATTCTGTTTTTTTAAAGCCGTTGACCTAAAAGTTAATGAATTCACGTCTCTTGTGGGTAGGAGAACGTAAGCCCGGCAACTTAACTCTCAGTACAGTAGTTAATCATTTTGCCATTGAGGCTCATTTTGTGGCTCAACGAGAAGAAAACAACACGTGGTTGTTTTGTTGACGACACATATTAAACGTTATCAATTCTATTACACACAATTGTTGCATAAATTAAAATGAATTGAATAAATTTAATGAAATTTTACCTGTTCCAATCTTCAAATCCAATATATGCAAACATCTTAGATAAATAGCTGTGCATCATGTGTTTTTAATGAGTGATTCCATTTAACGTGATTACCGCAGTCTTATATTTAACTCACGTGTTTGAAGAAAAAAAAAACAAAAAAAAACGCCCTTTGCCTTTGGCTCATGACACAGCCGAAATGCGTTAATAATAGTAATGAAAATTCAATATAATAAATTGCACAAATGAAATAAAGTGATCTCATTCGTTTTGTTGTTGATGGTGTGTCTCAGACAAGACTACGCAGAGACATTTGAAGAGAAAAACAACATCAACCCAAACGATGACAAAAAGCAAGGAAACAAGTCCAGCTCTGCTACACTCGACCCTAATCCCAGGGCTGAGCTTTGACAATCCTTTGCTTATCCCGCCGTCGTGGCTGTGTCGCCAAACGTGAGCAAGGCGGATGATTGTTTACACTGATTCGTCTCCGTCTTGATCAATTGTTGGATAACACACGTGGCGCCTCTCAAGTCTAGCATTGATAATGCAAGGGAGGCTCTCATAGTTTTGGGATTTTAAAGGCACAAAGGTCTCCGGAACGGTCTAAGCAGCATACCATTTGAACTTCGGTAACAATTGGGTAGTCCTCAGGTGTCTTAGCAGCATACCATTTGAGCTTGGGTAACTATTGGGTAGTCCTCACATGTCTAAGCAGCATACCATTTGAGCTTGGGTAACGATTGGGTAGTCCTCACATGTCTAAGCAGCATACCATTTGAGCTTGGGTAACGATTGGGTAGTCCTCAGATGTCTAAGCAGCATACCATTTGAGCTTGGGTAACGATTGGGTAGTCCTCAGATGTCATGTGATCGAGGATCTTGAGTTTTGATCAAGTCCTTATTTATACGATAAAAAATGGCCGAGATTTTCAGGTAATTTTTATTGTGACAGCATGGTTCAGTTATCTCAAATTGATCTCCGTACATTCGACCCCAAGATTCAGCTATTGCCATTTTATTTACCAATCGGAGCTTACTGGTATTGATTCCCGTGTTATAGTTATAGTCTCTAACATTAGGGTTTTCCTTTGCAAATTACAAATCATCACCATAAAGCCCGGGAGTTTTCAAGCCATGACCCACACTTACGATTTAGTGTTTACTAATATACCAAAGAAGTTTTTGTTCAGTTGTCATTGCTTACATTTTCTTTACAAATCATTTTGGTCAAATCTTCCTTTGACCTTTAATGGTAAATATGTATGATGTTGGCCTTTTTTAAAATATTGAACTTAAGCAGTGACTAACTGTTAACTTGTGCTATTGTTATTACTTTGTTGTTGACTAGATCATGATATCCCCAATCCTTCAACTCCACTTAAGCCTTGAGCCATTCAAAAATATACACAGGGGGATAGAAAAACCCGAAGAATGGCAATACTAAAAAGTGGACGTTTGTAAATTTATTATTGCTTCAACCCGAACGCAGTTCTACCCGTACCACTCATAAGTCATTCACCGGGGATTGCAAACTCAATACCACGACCACGTGGTCACGTAAGAGGATTCATAAAAAAAAATGACAACTATTTTAACATGTGCCAGTCCACAAAGAAATCTCATCGGGCTCTTCCCCGGCACGAGACGGAAGACATTTGATGCGAATTCTTGAATGATGGGTTTTTGGCCTGTCGCTTTTCAGATAAAATTTAGAAAAAAACATGAGTATCTTTTTAAATGATTATTTAAGTCCCACGTAATACATCCCCCCCCCCTCTTTTTTTTTTTCCTTCATGTTATTTTGTAAAATGTTCCGATCTGTGACTACAATAGGGCCAGCTTGTCACGTGTTGTCAAGAGAGCCTCTGTTCCAGTCGCCATACCGTGGTAGATACAAACCCACTGCCACAGTTCGGGGTTTTATATCCTCTCATGGCATGACTTATTTATGGCTTTAACGCCAGATTTTATTTCCTTATTTATCGCACACCCGGTACGAGGGGGATCTAGCAATCGAACAAGGTGTTGTAAATCAAGAGGGAGGGAAACAACCAGGGGAGGGGTAAAAGGATTTGTTTTCTTTCTTTAAAATGAAACAAATAAGATATGGATGAAAAGAATAAGAGTTGTTTTTTTTTTACAAAATCGCCAGTACACTTTAAGGAATACAACACCGACTAGAATAGAGGTAACCTTGTCTCCAAATCGTATCAAACCAGGTGGCTGTACACAAGACTTGTCATTACCCTGGGGTGTTTTAGTTGTAAATTTAACTGTTAGATGCCTGCCGCCAGGGTTGTTCAAGAGTAAGATGATTTGCATCAGTGCATCGTCATTGTTCAATTTACTGAGATTTGAGGAGGGGGGCGGTAGGTGGTACAGATTAAGAAAGAAAAGAGTCATTCTTAAATGTTGCGATTATAACTTGCCTTGGAACATATTCAGTACTTAATTTCATGTCACATCAGAAAATTATATTATAGAATTCAGTAGACAAGTAAAAGGCTCATAATAGCACTTAATGTTCAGGTTTAATCTAAATATTGGGCTAAACTTGACAAAATACAAGGATCCCTGGTCTCTCCCCCTTCCCCGGTCTCGTTCCCTTCCCTGGTCTCTCCCCTTTCCTGGTCTCTCCCCTTTCCTGGTCTCTCCCCTTCCTAGGTCTCTCCTCCTTCCCATGTCTCTCCCCCTTCCCCAGTCTCTCCCACTTCGCCAGTCTCTCCCCTTTCCCCAGTCTCTCCTCCTTCCCCAGTCTCTCCTCCTTCCCCGGTCTCTCCCACTTCCCGGTCTCACCCCTTTCCCCAGTCTCTCCTCCTTCCTCGGTCTCTCCTCCTTTCCCGGTCTCACCCCTTTCCCCAGTCTCTCCTCCTTCCCCAGTCTCCCCCCCCCTTTTTCCCCTTTCCCAATAAAAATAATGTTAAAAATTTTAACTATCAGAACGTTGAATAAATCAACTAACAAGCTATACATTGATTCTGACTGACTAGAGCTGTTGAAATACTGCATAAGGAAATTTAGTTATCTCTAAGGCCATACACTTTTTTCAATATATTCTGTATTCATTGCCAAGTTTTATGGCACTCTGTTTTTGACGTCTTATGTATTTGTTGGGCTCTTTTTATAGGCACTAAAAGAGAAAGGCAGTAATTGTTACTGTTGATTGCTTTATGAGAAAACCTGCAGTATGGAGGTACCAATGACACTGAGGCTTGTTGATACAAAAGCATGATATTTATATTATATTAAAAAAAAAAATTCGTAAATGTTATGGGGTGACACCTGCAGATCCAGGTGACATTGTCAGTTTTGATAGTAGTGCATGACATTGGGCATATTTATTATGTGGACAGGTGAGGACAGTTGAAGTGCCAGGTGTGCACAGGTGCGTTAAAGATATGAATGTGAAAATAGACAAACTACAAATTAACTTGTATATTCAACCCTACCAAAAGACTAAAAGCTTAACTAATATATATATATGAGATTTATTTTTAAAATTTGAAAAGGGGGGGGGGGTAATTCCAGTGTCAGTTTCATTCCAGTGTCAGTTTCATTCCTGTTAGTTTTCCTAGCATCATTTGGTACTTATGAAAGTGTTGATACATCTTATACTGATCTGCACATCCCCCCCCCCCCAACCAAAGGAGGGGTGGGGAAATTTTAAAGAAGACTGATTAGGAGCAATGATCAATAAGAAAATATTCCCTGCTGCAATGAGACCTCAGAATCATTCACTCTGAACAGTTTAGAATACTAACTGACCAAACATGGCAACATTAAAGTTTCCTTGAGGAATCCAGGCTTTTTAACTTATGACACTTACAAGGCTTTTTAACTTATGACACATACAGGGCTTTTTAACTTATGACACTTACAAGGGTTTTTAACTTATGACACCTACAGGGCTTTTTAACTTATGACATTTACAAGGCTTTTTAAATTATGACATTTACAAGGGTTTTTAACTTATGACACCTACAGGGCTTTTTAACTTATGACACTTAAAAGGGTTTTTAACTTGATACTTACAAGGGTTTTTAACGTATGACACTTACAATGCTTTATAAATTTTGACACTTACACTTACAAGGCTTTTTAACTTATGACATTTCAAAGGCTTTTTAACTTATGACACTTACAGGGGGTTTTGACTTATGACATTTACAAGGCTTTTTAAATTATGACATTTACAAGGGTTTTTAACTTATGACACTTAAAAGGGTTTTTAACTTATGACACTTAAAGGGTTTTTAACTTATGACACTTACAGGGGGTTTTAACTTATGACACTTACAGCGCTTTTTAACTTATGAATATTATTTGACTAGTTTAGTCTAATTGCACTGAATCTATTAGTTCTACTCTTTTTATATAAAATAAAACATTTAAGCAAAAATTATGTTCAAATTCATTAACACTTTTCTTAATCTCAGATCTTATGCTACACATAAATGTATTTTATTATTTCAACAGGACTCAGAATTATGTTGTAGCCATTTCCAGAGCAGCCTTGACCCAGATGCCATATCTGCAAACTGTGGACCTGAGTAACAACTCCATCATCAGCATCAGCAATGGCAGCTTTCCAGTCAGGAATCAGCTGGTTCATCTGTGAGTACTTTAGATCAGCTCACCTGTGTGTTTAGATGTTCTTGATGAGTTGATTAGCTCCCATAGAGTAGATCTCAGATCAAGTCAGATGTGTTCATTAATGTATTTGACAGTTAAGATCCTGTTAGTCTGTGAATGTAAGTCTGAGTGTGTTTGTCAGTTAAGATCAGTGATTGATAGTTTTTAAATAAAATTAAGTAAAATTCTCATTTCAAGCAGACTTAGTCATATCAGCTTAGTCTTGTTATTTATACTAATTTCATGCTCCTTAAATGAAAATTGCCCTCTTTTGTGTGTGTGTGTGTGTGTGTTTTATGATTATGCCAGTTGATAAATTATGTGCTAGATAAAGTAAAACCATACCATAGATTTGACCACCACTAAACCATGCTGTTTCCCAGGAACCTCAACAACAACCAGATATTGGTCCTGGAGAAAGGAAGTCTCAGCCACTTGAGTTCACTGGTCTCCTTGAAACTGAACAGGAACAAGCTGGTGGAGATAACACCTGGGCTCTTCAATGGCATGATCAGTCTGAAAACTCTGTAAGTTTGCACAAGTTTAGTTCAAGAAGTTATCATAGAAAATCTATAGAATTAGACACACACATTACACCCACCCACCCACCCACCCACCCAAACAACAGTGTGTTTCCCATGGTATGAAAACATCAGCAAAATCCACATTTTTGGGAACATTTCATTTTTCAGAGCATTTGATATAGCTTTTCTGTTACGTCTCAGGTAAATAATTATAATTGGCCACAAATCTGTGACAATTTCTCAAAACAGGCATTTCCCAAAGCATTAAGTAAAAATAATAAATATCAAATAGTGGACTTTCATCAGCCCATCAAAATGACTTGGCCCTGGGACATCTTGGTCCAAAGGATGTAATGTAAACACAAAAAGCTTGTAACTTGACCTATAAGGTAACATCTGAAAGAACAAGAAACAAGAAGAAAAAATTAAAGTTATAGCTGTGCTTATTTAGGTACCATAGAGAATAGGAGTTCCTTTTATAACCACAGGGAGCTGATGCACAACAAGATTCGTATCATCAAAAGTCTAACATTTGTGGAGCTAAAGATGCTGAAGGTGCTGAAACTGAAGAAGAACAATATCTCTGTACTTAAGGATGCCGCTTTCTATGATCTGCCTGAGCTCAGAATTCTGTGAGTATTATGCTGAAATGTCTTCCACTATAAAATCTGTAACAAGTTAAATTTTGCTCTTATTTACACCATGAAAATAGCAACATGCTGATATTATATAATATATTGTATTGTGTTCTCTCGCATCAAGCATCAAAGGCTTAAATCATATTCAACTATATTTAAAGAATTAAGTTGTCAAGAACTTCAGAGCTCAATGTATATAGCTGGATATTTGTAGGTAATATTAGAAAAATGGTTTGATCAATGTATTTAAAGTGAGTTGACTCCAGGAAGGCACAAACGAACTTTGAACCATGTCATAATTTCATTCCTTTTTTCTCAGGCTACTGGATTACAACAGCATTGTCAACATAACAAAAGCTTGGCTGTATGGGTTGAAAAAATTAAAAACTTTGTAAGTTCATTTTGTCTAAAAAAAATTAAAATGTAAATATTACATGTCAACTGGCCCAATGTAGCAGTTCAAATAATAGATTAATTGATAGCTCTATCTCTGTGTGCTAGCTGGTATCACCTAGCTGTTCTATTGTTTGTGCATGCTAACTGATGACCATACTATTTTTTTCACCTGCAGGTCACTGACACACAACAAGATATCCAGCATTGAAGATCAAGCCTGGCAGGAACTCAAGCATCTGGATAAGCTGTAAGTACAGTGGGATGTGCTCTTTTTGTAGTGCTTGGGGATGGGGTGGTGGTTGAAGATGGATGGGATGATGGTTGAAGATGGATGGGGTGGGGGCTCATTTTGGATGGGGTGATGGTTCAAAGTGAATGGGGTGATGGTTCAAAGTGAATGGGGTGATGGGTCAAAGTGAATGGGGCGATGGGTCAAAGTGAATGGGGCGATGGGTCAAAGTGAATGGGGTGATGGGTCAAGGGGACTACATTGTGGGTCATATTGTATGGCATAATGGTTCAGATCATTGGAAATGGGAACATGGAGTGATAGCGTAAGGGGCGATGTGTCATCATTGATGTTGTGTTTTGCTGATTTGTGCCATAAATTTGAGAGACATGGAGTTTCGGAATTTGGTTTAGGACCTAAACCTTGGTTTTTTAAAAAAAAATGTCTAAACTTCCAATCCTCTCCAGACATCTGAATCATGCAGCTTTGTTCTTGTCTAAGCCCCAGTGAGCTCACCAGTTGTTAAAATTCATCCACTACCATGTGTAGCTCTGCATCTTTGGCCTTCTGCTGACTTACAGTGTAAGAGCAGTGTAAATCTTGCATGCAAGTGACAAGATGACAATGTGACAATGCAGATAACAAGGAGATTGGTTATGCATTGAAAAGATTACTTTTTTATCACATTTTTGCCAGAAATTTGACTGCATGGTAAAAAAGATTTTTTTTTAGAAAATGATTAAGGAATTTATTATTTTGTTAATATGTAATGGCTTTCTTAAAAGCTTTCTATATCTAAACCCATCACAGCCTTAAAAGGCATTCCTTTTAATGTTTTTTTGTTTTTTGGTCTATCAGCAAAGGCACTTGGTCACTTAGTGATTGAAAACATAGCACATAATTGTGTCTGTCTTCAATATTTGTTCATACTTTTTTGACAATCTTTTCAAATTTTGTCCATATTTTTAAACAATATTTTCAATATTTGTCCGTACTTAGACTATGTCTTCAATATTTGTCCGTACTTAGACTATGTCTTCAATATTTGTCCGTACGACTATGTCTTCAATATTTGTCCGTACTTAGACTATGTCTTCAATATTTGTCCGTACTTAGACTATGTCTTCAATATTTGTCCATACTAATCCTTAGACTATGTCTTCAATAGTTGTCCTTACTTATTTGACTACGCTCCTGTTTTGTTTTCCCCTCTCCTACTGCTAGGCCCCTTCTCCCCTCCAACCTATGTTACTGATAACCATCCGTTAAGTGTCGCTGACCTCCTATTATCGCAACACCCTCTCCACCTCCATTACGTCATCACCAACACCCGTTACACACATGCAAGTTCAGACCCCCCATCACCCCTCTCTAACCAACCCTCTTCCTTTAAACCCAAAACATCCTTCTCCACGAGGCACCCCTCCCTTTCTACTAATCCTGACTAGCTCCTTCCATTTTACTGTTATTGCCTTATGAACATGAAGACGTGAATAATATAAAAAATAGAATAGCCAAATAGAAGAAAAAAATCCTTTTCTTCCTTCTTCCAATACTGCACACACGTTGTCATTCACTAGGTAGGCGGCTGGGGACAGGTGAAAGGGGGGCCCTTGATAGGTCTGGCTACGCGTCTTTAGATGGACAAATTCCGCTATTGTATAGGAGGCGCCAGTCCTGAGTTAGCGCTCCTTTGAGCCCCTGGGGCGACACGTTTCAAGCTATTGACGAGGAAGGGGCGGGGGGCGCCACGGCTTGACACAGGCGACCAAAACAGTAATTTCTTTTTAATTGTTCAGAGCAGGATTTTTATTGCCCGTTAATATCATTTTAAAAGTATTTTTTAAAATAAAAAAAAGATCTTGTATTCTGTGTGGGGTTGGGTGTGTGAGGAGACCAAAGTACTTTGAAATACTGACAACGTGGGGTTGGGTGTGTGAGGAGACCAAAGTACTTTGAAATACTGACAACGTGGGGTTGGGTCTGTGAGGAGACCAAAGTACTTTGAAATACTGACAACGTGGGGTTGGGTCTGTGAGGAGACCAAAGTACTTTGAAATACTGACAACGTGGGGTTGGGTCTGTGAGGAGACCAAAGTACTTTGAAATACTGACAACGTGGGGTTGGGTCTGTGAGGAGACCAAAGTACTTTGAAATACTGACAACGTGGGGTTGGGTCTGTGAGGAGACCAAAGTACTTTGAAATACTGACAACGTGGGGTTGGGTCTGTGAGGAGACCAAAGTACTTTGAAATACTGACAACGTGGGGTTGGGTCTGTGAGGAGACCAAAGTACTTTGAAATACTGACAACGTGGGGTTGGGTCTGTGAGGAGACCAAAGTACTTTGAAATACTGACAACGTGGTGTTGGGTCTGTGAGGAGACCAAAGTACTTTGAAATACTGACAACGTGGTGTTGGGTCTGTGAGGAGACCAGAGTACTTTGAAATACTGACAACGTGGTGTTGGGTCTGTGAGGAGACCAAAGTACTTTGAAATACTGACAACGTGGTGTTGGGTCTGTGAGGAGACCAGAGTACTTTGAAATACTGACAACGTGGTGTTGGGTCTGTGAGGAGACCAGAGTACTTTGAAATACTGACAACGTGGTGTTGGGTCTGTGAGGAGACCAAAGTACTTTGAAATACTGACAACGTGGTGTTGGGTCTGTGAGGAGACCAGAGTACTTTGAAATACTGACAACGTGGTGTTGGGGGGTTTCGATGTGAGTTTTGTTCAACGTGTGTAGATGGGTGAAAGATACGTGTGCGTTAATTGTGACACAATGTTGAAGCACAATTTAAGAGGCCCGTTAAATCCATATAAATGTTACTTTTAAAGTTAACTTTAACATGTACAAAGGAGGCCACACATGAAATGGTGTAGTGCACGCATGCCAACTCAAAATGTAAAGCGGGCCGTAATACTTAATAGAAAAGCTTGCGCGGGCCGAACATTAATAGGAGAGGGGGAGGCTATTCAGAAAATAATAATAATAAAGAATATTTCGTTACGTCGCGGGCCGCAAAGTGGGTGCTGGCGGGCCGTATGTTGTGCAGGCCTGGTTTAGTATAAAGCTGCATATGCATAGGTGTCTAACACAATCTGTTTCAGTGACGAGAGTGGTACCTGCGAAAAGAACTATCTGTGTGCGTCTTTTTAAGACCAATGGCATTATTGGAAATGTGGACATGCATGTGTTACCACCAATTTATGTTGCACATTTGGAAAGGTGTACATTCACACCACCAATTCAAGTTGTACATTTGTTGACGTTCTAAAATACTTGAAAATGTGTTTGAGAACTGAGTTATCATTCACTGCACACGGATGTGGTCTAGCAAATGAGATAAATTCCACCTTAGTATCAGCCTAAGCATTTCATGTGTGCGTTCGGTCGCTCCAAGTAGCCTACCATCACCAGTAGGACGCCAGATTTCACGGCACGTTAACAATGCCCCATATCCTTATTCACATCAAAATCTCCCGTCACCCATACTTCCATAAATCCGAGCCAAATACAAAGTTGAGTATTTTGATGGCCGTATAGATAATTTCCCATGGGTAAATATTTCAAGGCGGAAGGCCAATTTTTCCACGTCACCCCGGTCTTAATGCTTTTAGAGCTTATTTAGAGGAAATCGCTGGTGTGTGTGGACTTGTATGCTGGAGTGTGTTGATGTGTATGGGTGATGAAGTAGGGCATTCAGCATCATTGTATGGCCCAAAATTAATGAGCCGTGTTTGTATTTTTTTTTTCCTCCTCTTCCCCTCCCCCCCCTCCCAACTTTCGCCTTTTCCCCTTCTTTTCTCCTACGACCTGATCTAACCACATCAAGTAGTTGCTATTGAATCGCGTTCCAGTTTGGCCGCGCACCCGTTTACGTGTCGCGGGGAGCTGTAGGACAATGGAACAGATGTAGATCTTAACGTGCTGCTAACTTTGTGAGAGTTGGCTTTTCATGTTGGGGTTTGGGGGGAGGGGGGGCAGTGGAGATGGACGTGGGATTGTTGGTGGCAGTCGTGCGAAATGCATTAAGGTGGATTACTTAGATCACTTATTCTTTCAACATTATTATTTTTTAAAGGCGAATGCTGGTAATACGATCGTATCGCAGCTTTCCTTTGAATAACTTGAGTGGTTTAAATGTGGGTCTAGGTGACGTCATCAACCCTCCAAATCTTACTTCTACCCTTACTTTTTCCATATCAGGGATAACATCGGTTATAATCAGTTGCTGTCCTAGCAATGAATAAAAAACATTTGTTCATGGGTGCTTTTTGCGCCGTCTCTAAGATGACACCCGGTTTGATCGAGCAACTCTCACAACGCCCGGGACTTTTCATGAAGTCCTTAGAAAATCTGATTTTTGCGTGGCCAGCTTAGCGCCAACAATTAGAGACATGGGCAACTCAAATATTCATAAAAAGTCATCCACAATGTAAGCCATTTCTTTTAGTCGCATAAAAAGTTGCACACTTTTAACTGCTGTCATTTTGTTGTCCTACAATGGAGTCATGGCAGCTTGTATATAGAGTCAGTGATGATACTCGCTTAGCCATTGTGGGTGATAGTAAATCAATAAACGAGAAGAGGGCAGGAACTAAGTGTTGGTACTTTGTCTTTGATCATCCAGAGTTTTAAAAATTCCACACGCTAGTCTAAAGGGAGGAACTACGCGGGGGCACAGTCATCCTGTACAGAGTTGATCCATGTTTTGTGCAGTTGGTTTTGTTAATGTCACTAAAAGTGGGGAGGGCCACTTGGTCTCATCCATGAAAAGTCTGGTATATGATTTCATGGGTCCCTCTTGTGTGATGGGGTTACCGATTCCCTGCTATTACTCGAGGGGGGGGGGGGGGGGGGACACTTTACCACCGTGACCTCACCTAGGAAATGAGGTTGAGAAGCAGGGTTTGGGGAAGAAGTGGGTGTAGAGCTTGTAAAATGTAGTCAGTAATGTATATCTTGAAGACAATGATGATTTACAGAACAACGCTAAATAGAAGTGAAACTCAATGGATCAAAATGTTCTAATACAAATAACATTGGCACTTTTTTCGTAGTCGGTAAGAAAATTTCTTTTAACACATCATAGTGGTAGAAATATCCCGCCCCTTCACTACTATACATTGCTGTCAAATTTTGGTGAGTTTCTGGTCGACGTTACATAAAGCATTTGCTTGGCTTGGTTGTGGTCAGAATGGCATATTGTCATAAATATTCTGCTTGACTGAGCGTAGTTCTGTTAGGTAATCCATTTGACCCACCAGGTGCTTTTGTCTTAATGACCTGCGAGACATGTACCACCATCACAAGACGTCTCTAAAAGACACGGGCCTTTCACACCTTATACGTTAGCCTATAGTTTAAAAAGAACATGTAGATGCACGGATGAGGGTTTCCTAAAAGTTTTTTTCTTCTTTTTCGATGTGTCCAATCGTCTGTCTCGACGTCTGCCGTAGTTCGTCTGGTGTGAACTGACCTGTTCAAGTAGGCCATCTATGACACTAATAAGTGGTCGATTTACGGCCATGGCATCTCATGTAGGTCACCAGGTCTCGGCGTTTAGTTTCAGAGTTCGTGTGGTGAACGTGTCGGAATACACCATCGACAGGAACTCGAGAGACCGACTCTTGGAGTACGACATTCATGCCATGTTCTGTAGTCACATCTTTGGGGCCCATGCAACTTCTGCACTGCGTTAAAATATGTGTTTAAATTTTCAATATGTGTATGTATTGTCTTGTCGTCGACCCATAGAAACGAGGATGCTACAATACCGCCACAAATGGAATGATAAGTCGAGAAAAACCTTTGGGACGAGTTCATTTAATGACGATGGTGGGTTACTTAGCTTAGTGGCTTCTGTGTCCTACTCTATGGAAATACGACTTTTTGGCAACTTATAATAGGGTGCCCACCCTCAGATTTTGTCTTGGATCCTCCTCTGCCGATGGCTATGCGTGAGTAAAATTATAAGTTTGCTTTTTTTACTCCGAGGTCATTAAATCAACCGTTGTCCCCGCAACATAACCGACACTTTTTCTTGTCGGGTTTTCTAACCAGATAACTCTATTGCTCTTGCTCGTAGCTCCGTATGGCTTACCTCCCCCTTTCTCCACTCACTCTGTTTCTCCAGCACGCTATCGCGGCACCCCGGTTCACGAGCGCAATCTGTCTTATAGAACAACCAAACAGTATTACTCTTTAACACCTTTAAAACATACGGTGCTCACCCCTCGTGCCCACCCCGCTCTCACCCCCCATCACCCGTCCACAAGGTCTGGGCGTGGTAAGGGTGGGTTTCCTGAAGGGCATCCCACTTGGTCTTTTTCCTGCCTGTTCTTTATGTGTATTAAAGGGGGGAAAGGGGTCAGGCGCTCTTCCGGAACTAGATTGATATGCCGGAGATAACGAAATGTCGATAGGAATGCATTGAAAGGACGGTGTTAATAAAGTTATTGAATGATAGATATATTGCTTTTAACAAAAAACGATTTGAGTTCTTAGTTGAAGAAAGCGACGCTTCAGTGGATAACAGTATCTAAGTTAGCTCCAAACATAGTTGATATATATATATAGATATATTATGTATTCGATTGACTGATCTTTGCGTTATTGATTATCTAATAATTTACCTATATTTTTTTTAAATGTTTTTTGGTTCGCCTTTACATAAACGTGCATTGTGGTGAAATGGTCACAGTGGTTGGCCATCGGACTCTATTTCCCCACTATGTCCAAGTTGCCGCTTTGATCTGAGCCCGGTGCTCTCTTCCCAGGCTTATCTTTATTCCTTAAATATCTCCACATTTTGGAGGTAAACTCCACTAAAAAGGTGAAAGAAATGTTTTCGTATAGGGAAGTTGAGATCATTAGTAAGTGCTTCCATGTTTTCAGAGTTGATAGAGTGAGTGCCGCTATCCAAACAGCTGTGGAAAGACTTGCTCACACTGGCTACTGCTCATAACCCTCACACTCTCTCTCTCGTTCTCTCTCTCCGACGTACCGGTATCACCTTTCTTCGTCTCATTTGCTTAATCTATCGTGCATGGCCCCTCCCGCTCCTCTCGCCGTCTTATAGTCCAGATGAAATTCATCTCGTTTCTCCTTCAGCTCGATTTTTTTTTTAAAGTGTTTTGGTGGATGGGGGTAGTGTCACCTTCATAAGCCTGGCAAGTTATGAGGAGGGTACTGTATCCGATGTGTGAGTTGGGGGTCGAACGTTTATGGCCTCTGTTTGGGGGCAGGGGTTCAGTACACGCAAACATCGCTTTAGAAATAATGGGACAAAAATAGTTTTTTGTTGTCACAATAGACAATAATGTGTGTTGCCTCCAATGCAAAATTGACGAAAATACATGACGTAATAGAGCGGAGTTTAAAAATTGGAGTCTCGTCTTTCAAATGCAGTTAGGAATATACTATATGCTTAAAAAAAAGGAGAAGGTACTGGTAACGGTAGGTTAGGATGGGTATTGATGTCGTCAACAGAGCGGTAGGAATGGGGTATATCACAGAGAAAGGCAATCCGCAAAGAGACTTATTTCCACGGTGATATCGATACGTCTTTATCCGATATATACGGCGGCTAAATGATCAATGTATGTGGCACGGGGAAGGTGTGAACAAACAAGCGGGAGGAAGGAGAGACGGGAGGGAAATGAGAGGCGGGCACACGTGCGCGTCCACACAAACAGTCTGACACATGAGTTGTGAGTTTAAATCAACTTTTGGAGGAATGTTTTGGCTAGGAGGGGAGAACACCTGGACAAATTAAAGGCTCTTGCTTATCATCAAGTTAAATGGCTAAATCAGGTGCAGACTCGCCGGGCCGCGGCTGTTATTGTACTATAGGTACGGTTTAGTAGGGCCATGGGCAAGAAGGTGTCGGGATTGGGTGCGTGCAATCTTTAGTGTCCGATTAGTCCTATTATAACGTGAGGTGTCGTGTATTTTTTCTTTTATTATTAAGACTATCTATAAATTTTTTCTTGTTGCTGTATGGGTTGAATCAAATTAGTTACGATATATAACTAGCATATGGGTGAGATAAAATTATATTATAAAAAATTGGACGAATACTTTTGTAAAATATGGTTTGTACCATATTTTTTATTATTTTTTTTTTGTTAAAAAGGATTATCTATGGATTTATGCGATAAAAATTTTTTTAAAAAAAAATAAAAATAAACAACAATCTTGTGTTCCTTGAATATGTCGTTCACTAAAGCTTATGAGCCCGGACTATTTTCTGTGTACATCTTGTGGGTGGGGGGGGGGGGGGGCGATTTACCGAAACCTCTGACCAGGTAACACTGCGGATAACAAAGGAGTGTCCATGTGGAATAAATGGCCTTAAGCGGAGGTGGGGGTGTGGGTGTATCAAACTTGAGCTGAGTTGTGGAATCGCGCGAGTGAGCTGGAGGTGTGAGTTCGGCGTGACAAAATCAGAAAAAAACAACAAGACGAAGTATTAGATACCTGGGAGATTAGTTAGTTAAAGGTTGGGGTTGGGGTGTCAGGCTGAGATGAGGAAGAAGTGGAGGTTGAGTGACTGAAGTGAGAAGGAAGCGCAAGTTGATCGAGTATTTAGTCTTTCATTGCAAACGTCGGCGTACCACTCTTTGATACAATGCTAAGTTATGTGGGGGATTTATTTTGCTCTTGTAAAAATGTTGAAAAAAAGGGCGGTGCACATTAACATTCTGTTCTTTCCAATAAGATTTTTTTTAAAAAGAAAGAAGCGTAAAACGACAATGAAATGAGATAATAACAAGCCTGACCGGATGAAAATAGATAAAAATGAGGAGGTTGGTACAGGGGAGGGGTGTGTGTAAAGAAGTTTAACCAGGTGAAAATAGATCCTGTAGAGAGGAGCAAATGGAAAGCAAGTGTTAGGGCAAGCCCGTACTTTTCCGCAGTCTGTGTTTATTTACTCTAGGTAAGCTAAGGATAAGTAGAGTTGCAGGTGAGAGAGACTAAGGCTAGAAGGTAGGGGCAGTTTATCATAGAAGCAGGTATGGGCCAAGGGTGGGAAGGGTCTACCAGAAAGGGGTACGTTGAAAGTGGATGGTAAAGGCATTGGTGGATCCGAGGTGGGCTATGTGAAATTATATGGGGTTATCTCGTGTCCACCACGTTGAACCACCCTGGGTAAGATAGTGTTGAGGCGTACATGTATGTAAGAATGAGGTGTGAATATGTGCACGTGTCCTCCGTGATAGCCGCACTGGGTTGAGACGCTTATGTATGGAAGGATACCAAAGTCAAAATCATACTTGCTGTAATATTGTCCAATATCCAATGTCTTAATTCAGCGTAATGCGCAATGCGCGCTCTCTCTCTCCCCCCTCCCCCCCCTCTCACTCTCCGTCATCTTAATGACCGAACTAAGGAGCAAATTATAGAACACATGCATTATTTTTCTTTGAATTTTGAATTCTTTAACTTTCTATCATGTTTCTTTCTGTGTGGTGTGTAATTTGTTATTTGACCTGTATCCACAGATACCTGAGTAACAATCGGCTGACGGCAATCACCGATTCAAGCTTTGGCCAGCTGACCACTCTGGACACTTTGATCATAGATCACAACCTTATAGCACGCATTGATGAAGGAGCTTTCAAACACTTGAACTTTTTGACAACTTTGTAAGTAGCCATGTCTTTTGTTCTCTTACTCTCTCTCTCACCCCTGTCCCCTCCAACACTAAATCTGTTCTCTTTCTCTCTCACTCCTGTCCCCTTCAACACTAAATCTGTGCTCTTACTCTCTCTCTCACCCCTGTCCCCTCCAACACTAAATATGTTCTCTTTCTCTCTCACTCCTGTCCCCTCCAACACTAAATCTGTTCTCTTACTCTCTCTCTCACCCCTGTCCCCTCCTACACTTAATCTGTTCTCTTACTCTCTCTCACTTCATGAGGACGGCCCCTCCAACTCAAATCTGTTCTCTTTCTCTCTCTCACCCCTGTCCCCTCCAACACTAAATCTGTTCTCTTACTCTCTCTCACTCATGTCCCCTCCAACACTAAATCTGTTCTCTTACTCTCTCTCATTCTGTGAGGATGGCCCCTCCAACTCAAATCTGTTCTCTTACTCTCTCTCTCTCTCTCACTCCTGTCCCCTCCAACTCAAATCTGTTCTCTTACTCTCTCTCACTCCATGAGGACGGCCCCTCCAACACTAAATCTTTTCTCTTACTCTCTCTCACTCCTGTCCCCTCCAACTCAAATCTGTTCTCTTACTCTCACTCTCACTCCTGTCTCCTCCAACACTAAATCTGTTCTCTCACTCCTTGAGTATGGCCCCTCCAACTCAAATCCTTCCACCTCAGAGTAACTCCCAAAAGTTGACATATATCCTCTAAAATCATGTGCAACGGCCTTCGGCATTGGAGGTCCTTGACAATAGTGATGTGACAATTATCTACTTCATTGCTTTCCTCTTCTGCCTATATTTTCTGTCTCTTTGATTTGAACAAAAAATGACAGTGTTAGTGCCTACAGTATCCACGTCTGTCAGCTATCACGTTTAACCTATACACTCCAGCCATCATGTCGTTTAATCCTCAGTTTTATTTGACAATCAAAAGTATCCTGCCATTTAAAGATTCTCTTTAACTCAAAAATAGCCCCCTTCCCCGGGGTTTCTAAAGGTGGTCACCTGACCTTTTTCAACCCAGCCCGCCCCCCCCACCCCTTTAGGTTCTCACCTCTCAGCTTACACAAATCTTTGCTATCACACCTTACGTGGCCGTTTTCCGGGGCAGGTAACCTCTGAAATCACGTCACCACAGAATGTGAGAAATTCAATGTGAACATTCAGTGGTCTTCCTTGACACAACCATAAACCCCCCCCCAACCAATGAAGCTAAATCCCGTGATAATCCTACGATAATCCCAATGCCTATCTTTGTGTAACCAGAAGACTCTTTGTTTTTAGCACGTCCATATAGGATTGGATGTGACACTGGTGCGTGTGTGCTGAGATTTCGGGTTACCGGTTTTGTAAAGGGGGGGGGGTGGGGCGACTAGCCACACTCAGGCACCAGTGAGTGTTATTGTGGACTGGGGGGTAGGGGCGCTTAACATGTGAACCATCAGCAGCTGAGAACATGGGACACAGGAAGTGGCAATCCAACACGAAATTAAAAGCATTGTGGGACATGCCACGTGGTCCATGCGAGATTACTCTAGTTTGGCTAGTGGAGCCAGGGGCGTCTTCACAGGGGGAAAGGGGGAGGGGTTGCAGTTGCTCCCAGTTTGAGTTGGGAATAACTACACATTTTAAGACTTAACGGTGAAATTCAATTTTTGAATAATCACAGGATTTAATGATGTTTGTAGAACTAATATTCATAGTGAAACTCCCGAACACCAGTACCATGACTGGCACGACCCACACTGACAAAAGTAAAAAATGTACCAAGGTCTAGGAACGCCTCAATGGGGGGACGGAGGTGGAGTAAACGCCCGTGGGTGGCGCTAACGGTGCCTCACGAGTTGGGATCCCTCAGACTTTTGAACGAGGGCTCGCCTTACTCAACTCGAATGTAAAGTAGTTGAACGGATTAGCAAAATGGTCATTTTTGGTTGTTACGCCTTCTGTATAGAGGATGGGGGATCTTGAAGCGAAGCTCTGAGGAAATTGAAACCTTCAGAAAGACACGTGACCGTTTGGACCTAACGCTAGCAGATTGATTTAGACATAGGCGCTTTTGTCAAAATAAAATTAACCACACAAAATGGGTCTGGTTTTATTGCTATTTTTTAAACAAAAATATTTCTTTAACAGATAGCTGAACGTTTTAATTTTTGGTTAATGTTATTTAAAAAAAATATGATCTGATGGTTCAAAGTAATTACAGGAGAAACAGTATTAGTATTTAATCTCAGCGGTGGTATTGGATTTTTAAATTTTTAAATTTTTTTTTGTGTGCGTTGTTTGTTTTTTTGTTGACAAAGCGCTGTAACTTCCCTGTGCCTATTTGCAAATTGCACTCTTGGGACTAGTTATGCGATTTTTAACATAATGGCCACCGACTATTACGTTTCGTCATTAATGCACTACAGGCATTAGTACAGTAAACAGGCACAGGAACAGTATACAGCATTAGTACTGAATACATGCTGTAGTACAGTATTCAGGCATTAGTACAGCATTCAGGCATTAGAACAGTATACAGGCATTAGTACAGTATACAGGCATTAGTACAGTATTCAGACACAAAATAAGTCAGACGTTTTGTGGAATATTCCCCAAACCTTGTCGTTACCCTTGTATTGAAATGGACTTTTTTTTTAAAGCATGTATTGTAGCGACTTGCGCAACGGCCATTTTTGGAGCTAGGTCACAGTTATCTTCTGACGAGACTGTTTGCTCAGAATGGTCCTGCCTCGCAACAGGTGCAACGCGCCCCCCCCCCCAACTGTGGCTGGTGTTGGGTCTCGCCCGGCTGATGTTGATTTGACGGATCCCTGGTCATAGACACAGCTGATCAAATCATGTCATTCCACCGGCCAGGGAAGGACCATCTTAGCGCGGTGCTATGTATCCTGACATCGGCGGCTAGAGACTGCCAGGTGGCTAACACAAAGGTGTCCCTCTAATGGTGGTCCACCTCGTGAGTCCTGGGTGGCGTTAGAGAAAGTGAGGAATTTGCGTTAACTTTTGATGAGCCATGCTTGTTAAAATAATCATCTCCCCTCATGCTTATGATAAAACATTCACGGTTGCTCCTCACAGGAGAAATATGATGCAGAATTGAAATTATTTTAACATATCTTTGAATGATTATTTAAGTAACAGAATGGCACCTGCGCAAGCCAGTGAAACGGATAACCGAAGGGAGGACAGCACATCTTAAAACGAAATAGTCAGCATTGCAGACACACTAGAAGAACTTTTAATTGAATCGTTTGAGAAAATGTTAACTGATTGATTGTATCAGTAATATAAAGTAATTGATGCCGTCGCTGGCCCTTTATTATGAATTTGAATCTGATTAGCAACCCTTCTGCCACCAGGACATGGCGGGTCGCCATGATGCTAAGTTCATGATCAAAGTAACCAGGCCAACCCATACCCCTCCTACCTGTTGCTTTTAACAGGGAATGCTGAGATCATGAAAACACGTTATCTCATTCAGCAATCAACCGAGTTCAGACATATACCTTTTCCCCCTCCTAAGATTTCTATACGCCTTCCACTAAATCACGTCCGGTAATCACACGTCCATTAGATGGTCACACTTGGCTGGTCGCCCCTTAATCGGCCAACCCTTTTGGTCACGTGCTGCTGAGCATGGCGGATGCTATGAGCCAAGTCTCCCATAGTTGTGTTTTGGGGGGAAGTTGCTCGTGTCAATGCTCTCATCTCCCAGATCTCCACGTCCCCTGTCTTGAGATGGGATCAGTGTAAGATTGTATATCGGCCCTTTGCACATACGAATTGTGTCCACCTTGACTCTAACGTGCTGTTAACGAGGCGTTCGGCATCACAGCCAGTGCCCGAGCTTAAATTTAAGGATAGCCGTATTACTACATTCCTGTTATCAACTTGTCCACATCCATGCTGGGTACACTTTGGTGTTTGTCCTCTTGTCGAGATCCATGATTAGTACTTTTTGGTGTCTGCCCTTTTCCACATCCATGCTGGGTACACTATCTGCCTGCCCTTGTCCACATCCATGCTGGGTACACTTCTGCCTGCCCTTGTCCACATCCATGCTTGGTCCACTATCTGCCTGCCC
>CAXITT010000091.1:622925-680288 GCA_964033795.1 Lymnaea stagnalis | reverse complement strand
CCCCCCCCCCCCTACTTTTTAAGTAGGTAGATGGCGACATTTAAAAAAAAATTGTTAAGCGGACGCCATGTTGGCACATTGACTCATAGATGGGGAGTACAATTATACATATGCATCAAAATACTGTAGTGGCTACGACTTGTTGGGGGGGGGGGGATTGGGGTGATGTGGGCACTTAACACGAGATTTTCTTGAAACTCCATTAAAAAATAGAGAAAATGTGACGATTTGAAAGGTTATACGTTTGTACCCACCTTAAGCGATGTGTCGCTTATCACAGATGCAGGGCTGTGATAGGTGTCTGGAAGAGATAAGCACATCTGAATGATGCGTCGTATCGTAACAATAAATCATGGTAAGAAATGGGGCCTATGCTTCATTATTCAGAGATTTAGGAAAATTACCTTTTATGTCTTCAGATGGCCGTGTTGGTGGTTTGGAAGGATGCACATATCAATTAAGACTTAAGCTAATGAATGGTCAAGACAAAGGATTTTCAACGTTAACACAATTAGATCAATTGTTCGCATACTACATATTTTTTTTTTTAAAAAGATATCTTCATGTCGCATCACATTTTCAGTTTTATATGAGTGCATTGCCATTTTCATTCAACTCTGGACTATTTCACACTGCCCTAGTTTAAACCGCTACTCTCATCACGTCCCCATTCGAGTCCCAACCACCCCTAACACTGTGTGCCTAAGGGGCCAGGTGACCCACCCCCCCAACCAGCTCAACAACTTGAGCACCCCCTCGTGTAGTTCAAGTATTACCTTAATGGGGTAGAACTAGCAAATATTTGCCTTATTACCATTTGGTGTACACGGGTGGAGGGAGGGGCAGCCATGAAGACATTTTAAGACGCCATCCAGGCGAATTTGTACGAGGACTTGCTTAAAGGGTTGGGGGGGGGGGTGCTGGGTTGGATTTGGGGGGGGGAAGGCTTTAAAATAAGTGAAATTTAAGGGGATGTTAGACGCCATCCAGGCGAATTTGTACGAGGACTTGCTTAAAGGGTTGGGGGGGGGGGGTGCTGGGTTGGATTTGGGGGGGGGAAGGCTTTAAAATAAGTGAAATTTAAAGGGATGTTGCCGTAAAACGGCTGGTAAAATAAAATCCCGATCTTTAAAGGGGGCTGTGTAAAGGAAGGCCCTGTTTTTTCCTAATAGGATCTTGCTTGTAGCTGTAACGTTTTAAGCTTGGGCCACCCGGGAAGCAGAACCATTACTTTGATTCCCCCCCCCCTCCTCCACGGACCCCACCCTCCTCCTGCGCGGGCGCACACACACATATACATCTCAAACAAGGAACGTTCGTAGAGGACTCGATAGTTCACAAATTACCAGTGAGAGATGCCCGTGTCGACGACTGGCACGTCCATTCAATCGGTGTTTCTCTCAGCCCCTGTCCCCCTTTCCACACACCCATTTACACTGTGATTGTGATTGTTACTATGAACTTGATCGCGCCACATCATTGTGTCAGACACGAGATTCGAGACTTGGAACAGTGTTAGTGGCCATTTAATGCAACACGAACATTTGCAGAGCCGTAGATGTTGTTGAAATGAAATCTGTAGGTTTACACCGGTTCGATTACAATACACTTTAGGAACAGTTGGCGATGGAAGCGTAGCACATCGTTATTTAAAATAGCGCAATAACACCAGCCATGCAGAGGGTGTGGGGATACTGTTTGTGGGGGTAGTGAGTTTGGTAGGAGACATTGGGTGGAACATTGTTGTTGGTGTGGATAGTAAGTGTGACACGACCCGTAGCGTCTGTGGACCCAACACATAAATCTCGATTATGGGAAAAAAACATATAGTTTATACGCACAAAAAGACCTCCCACCGTTGCATGCGAACTTTTTGAGGACACCCCCTCCCCCTTGCGTACGTACAATTAGCTTTCGACACCCCCCCCCCCTCAAAAAAACAAAAAACAAACAACAACAACATAATCCAATAATCTTTATATACTTATGATGTCACGGTAAACAATGTGTCACGGGTTTTCACCGCTGGCTGTTCGGTGAGCCCAGTTGTTCCACGAATCTACACCGCATCGCCTTGGCTGCCGGTCGCCCTCCGTGAGGGTCTTGAGAATAGGGCAAAGAGCAACAGTCGCCAAAATCAGGGGATAGGGGCAAACATCGTCTGTAGATACGATCTAACTAGTCTAGTGATTTTAAGTATAAAATGCCATTTACTTCCCAAAGACAACGGGCGCTAGAAATCGTCCTTTNACACACCCACCCCCACACATATATATATATATATATATATATATATATATATATATATATATATATATATATATATATATATATATAACCGAATAACCGAACCCTTTATTTTATCTTGGATATGTATTTGTTATGTGGAAATGTACTCAATAGAATTGAAGAGAAGTAGCCTGGGGAAAAAACTGAAAAGGAATTGTAGGAACCACTGGCGTAGCCCAACAAAAAGTACGTCACATACACGTTGAACATACGGTGGACTAAATATTACTGTAATACTGAGTTTATCTAGCGAGTTCATTTTTTTTGTTTAAATCCATGGCAACACTATGACGATAATTCCTACAAAACAATGAGTGATATTTTTACAGCATTCGAGATGAAAAAAATAAGTTAATGTTACTTTTTCGGGAGTTTCGGGAATGTTTATTGTTCAAGTTTCTAATAAATGTACGTACTTTGTGCCGAGGCCCCCCTCCCTAAGGTCATACTTCGGATGCGCAAATTCGACCCCCCACCCGTGCGTACGTAGTACATGGATGGCCCCCTTATTACAAAGCTGCTAAAAGCTTCCAAGTTGGAAGAACTTGATGGTTATCATAGCACACACAGCACAGCGCAGTTTTCGACCACCCAGGTATGACAAGTTTGGTTATACAATAATTGGCAATAAGCAGATGGTTGCGTGTGCATGTCCTGTGGATCAAGCTATAGCTCAACATTAAAGATGTGATCAATGGGCTCGTCTCAACAGCAAATAATGGTACAAGCAACGTTACCCAGAAATAGAGAAAGTTTGTCATTTTAAAAAAAAAAGTTTTTAAAAAAAATGGATTGGACTACGATAAATTGATAAATTGTACAGTAAAACGATAAATTGTACGGTTAGCCGATACATTGTATGGTAATACGATACATTGTACGTTAAACCGATAAATTGTACGGTAATACGATACATTGTACGTTAAACCGATAAATTCTATAGCAAAATGATAAATTGTACATTAAAGTTAAACCAATAAATTGTTCGGTAAAACGATAAATTGTACGGTAAAATGGATTTAATGAAGCAAACTTTAAACCAAAAAGGGGGGGGGGGTGGAGATTACGTTTAGCCTTGTTAGCGTCTTTTAATTTTATTGGACTCCTCAATGCTTGAATGATACGTTATAACTGATGTCAACTGTTGACATTAAAGAAGAAAGAGGACTGCCACTTAAAAAGTTTCCAAACGTTTTGTATTCTTCGCCCCCCCCCCCCTTTTCCTCCCTTTTTGAAAGCACACCTCTTGGTGCTAGAACATTATCTTTTATAGTCAAATGGGAAAACATAAGGCAGGGCACTCCAAGCAGAAACAATAAACTCGTGGAGGGTGTGTCTGTAGTGAGGGAGGGGGCCATGGGCGGCTGTTTGTAAAATATGAGGAGTTGTGTCTGTTTAAGGGGGAGGGGGTTGCTGAGTCATAAATTAGGTGGACTTGTGCCTGCTTGTGTGGAGGGGGGGGGCTCCATATGTTTCTTGTAGGCCAGTAAAATGTGTAATGTGTATTTATAACTTGTATCAGATGGCCGAAGGAAAGCCTTAATCTAGCCCTGACTTGATACCGTGCATATGACAAGCCAATCGTGTGCTGATAGATCTCCCCTTGATAGTATCAGCAGCTCAAGACCCGGTATTGATCATCATTATTCACACCTTGACCACATTTGGATATTATCCTCTCACTACCATTTATTAAAAGGATAATAGATAGCGTGTGTATAGATTTGTAAGCTACTGCTCCACAGTTCTTCCTAGTGCTGTTGAATACTAAATTTTCCTGGTAATAACATCTTCCCATGTTAGTTACCACATGACAAAATGATGGGACATCGGGTGGTCTATTTACGTGGGGAACATGTGAACTGGTGTGAGCCATAGTTGTTAACATTAACCCTCACCACCGGCACCCTCACAGTCAAAACAACCCACATCATAGCTCTGCTATATTGGAATTCCATTTCAATCTTTATTTGATAATAAAATTAATCATTCACTGAGTGACCTAAGTAACCAACAAAAAACAAACAAACTTACACACAAACACACACTCACACCCAATACTACACACGCAATTCTACACACACAATGCTATCTTAATTTGAGAATATAATCAGTCAGCTAGTGGTGGCCACACAAAAAATCCTCTAGAGCAGGAGGTCTTGTTTCTCCTATAAAAGGTCGTGGCATACTGGTGTGTACCCACCACGCAGCCCTTAAGGTTGGAGTCACATGTTTAACTTTCTGCTGCTACAGTCCAATGAGAAGTGTTGATATAAGGCTCAATGTGGGGCCCATCTGAGCGTGTGTTTATTTAAACAGTGCATCATTCCCACCTGATTGTTCTCATTAGCTCCTGGACAGACCCTGGCATCATAACAGCATGACTGGCCTGCAATGAGAACCTCATGAGATGGCTTGCACCTTTTCCTTATAGGAAATAATTGTATCCCCATCCCTAGGATGTTCCTCAGTGTCTCGTATTAAACCTCCTTTCTTCTTTATTGCCCCCATGATTTTAGTATCTTTACATTTACAGTCCTGCTTTGTTTCTCTTGGGATAGATGAATTCAAAATCTTACAGTGAGGGGGATATAACAATTTATGGGGAATTGTGGGACACTTTGAAAATAATAGTCTGGTGGCTACATCAAATATCCTATCTAAGATTGTTCTATATTGTTACTTAATTATTCTAACAGAAAGTGGGACATGATAGGATTCCTTGACCCCTACAGTCAAACTTTTCAAACTTCTAATATTACTCGCTCTCTCAAAGCTATTCATCCACCTGTTACTCTTCAATATTTGTATTTACTCTTCCATAAATAGTCTATGGCAAAAAAACACACACTTTCCCCGACCACCCTCACTTCTGCCTATCATCCTACTTTTGCTCCACCCTTCTGACCACCCCTGCAGTGCAAAGTGTGCCAAAACTCCCCAAAGTTTATTTGTTCCTGTTCCCCCAGGCCAACTGTACCTACCAGACTGTGCCTTCATAGGTAACACTAAAGAAAAGCTGGTCAATTAAACTCCATGTTCAGCACCAAAAAGTGTCTTGTGACAGCCATGTGGCCACATGTGCTTCATGTTAAAGTTTAATTAGGTTGTCTCTACACTTGCCTGTGGTGCATTGGCAGATGGGCTGAACCCATCATGTGCCCACAATCGGTGGGATGGTTTACATCAGCAGTTACATTCTGAACTCTGGCAAATGCCATGTTGCATGATTTCTACACTGTAATTTAAGCAATTATAGCTGTATAATGTAATTTTAAAAAAAAATCATTCAAAGTTGAAATCTTTCTGTCATTATCCAGTCATAATTGCACTACTCTTTGATTTCTTCCATCACAATTCTAATATTGGTTTTTGGAATGATTTTTCCCTTGTCATTGCCATCATATATCTATCTTACTCCCGCTATATTGTACTGTATATCTCCCACCACAATGCTAATTTTGGGATATTTTCCCCTGTCAATGCATTCAGATATCTTACTTCCACCTTCTTGTATTCAGGGAGCTGAATTTTAATGAAATATCATGGACAATGGAGGATGTTTATGGAGTGTTCAGAGGACTGACCAGTTTGACCAAGCTGTCCCTGAAGTCAAACAACATTCGTTCAATTACGTCACATGCCTTCTCTGGACTGCCCAAGCTCCGGCATCTTTATCTGGAAGAGAATGACATCACCTCCATCCAGGAAAATGCTTTTGAAACCCTCAGAGACCTCAGAGATTTGTAAGTAGAAGTCATGCCATCTGGCTGGAAATTCTACTTGAATACTGTAAACTTAAAAGGGCTTTCTAATTAATGACAGCCCTCTAACCAATCCATCTTAACCAATCACTATATAGATTGCCTAGACAATAGTTTAAAAATTTATAGTGTAAACATGAAAAACATTTTTTTGTTAAAACCAAGACATGTGCTCAAGAAGATTTTTAAATGCTCTTCAACCCTCTATTCCAAATCAGGCGCTTCAACTCCTCCAAGCTGTACTGTGACTGTCACCTTGCATGGCTGAATCCATGGCTGAAGCAGAGTGGCTTCCAAAATTCAGCTGTTGGGACCTGCTTCCACCCACCCATGCTAAAGGGAATGTCAATGATTCAAGTTGCTGCAGCAGACTTAAAGTGTAGTAAGTTTAAAAATCATTGTGTTGTGCAAGATTCTACTACTTCAATTTTTTTTTTTTTTTATGTGTGTATGGTTGAGAAATTGTAAAGGCAAAAAGGCATGGAGCTGAGGACTCTAGAAACTTCTTTTTTTTAAAACCACTATCCATCATTACTAAATGAGCTTATTAACTGAATAGATTAGGTCTTAGAATTGTAAAATAACCAAAATTTTCACTAGCATGTTAAGTTAAACATTAAATTCACTTAAATTGTTTTAATAACAAAACTATTATTCAACCCAAACTTTACTTTTTGTTCAATTTTTGCTTCTAAATGAATCTTCCTATTTCACTGTGTTTATTGTTCCATAATTTATTTAACAGATAATTCTGAGTTCCCCAAGCCTGTAATTGTGGAGCATCCCAAGGCAACCAATGGCTTCAAAGGAGAAAATCTGACCTTGACCTGTGTGACAGCCATCACAGGAGACACCCAGCCTAACATCCTGTGGAAGAAAGATAGCCAGGTAAGTGGGCCACCTAACCCCACTGTAGTGGAAAGTCTTTGATTTAAGCAAGCACACAAAGGCTTGTGTGACCTTCCACACAAGTACATCACAGATAAATCACAAGCTCACTCTATGAATCTTGTTTATACCTGGTGGAGTCCAGTCTAAATGAAATCTTATTTGAAATACATCATCTCAGTTGGTGATATTTGACCACAATCAAAGACAGGTCATTTCTTCAATCTCAATCCTCAACCTTGTTCATTTCTTTGAGTTTCATATATAAGTAATCTTATTATCCTTTTATCAAGGAAAAAAGTGGGGTGTGGAACATTTCTAGATCTAAAAAGCCACTTTTAAGGGATTACCTTAAATAAATATTCTATACAAAGAGACCAGGTTGCAATAGGAGCCTGTTTCCATTTGTTTCTTTGATGTAGTTATATGGATAAAAAAAAAAAAAAAGTAAGCAAATGAAGTTTTGTAAACTTTGAGTTTGGGAAGTCCAATAAGTTTGGAAATAGACTTGTTAAATGTTATAATTAGGTCACAGATATGATTTTATAAGTGTCATTAAAGTTATTGCTCTTGACAGAGTCTCCTGAATATCTACAGGTTAATAGGAAATTATCAGAGGAAATATTTTTTTTTTTTTTGTGTTGCCATAAAAAACATCTCTCATTTATGAGATTTGTTGGGCACTTTTTAAAGTTGTTTTCTGCTTTCTTTCCAGGTGCTAGAGGAGCGCCACTCTACAGTGACAGCCAGCAGTGATGGTGATGTCAAGCGCTTTACCTCGCACCTCACCCTGTGTGATGTACAGGACAGCATGGCGGGGAAGTATCACTGCATTGTTTCCAATGAGTTTGGCTATGCCATTTCAGAGCGTGCTCTTGTCAATGTCTATGGTGAGTGCCCTTTTGTTTCACTCTTCAAACATGATTAACATTGTCACACTCTTTGGGAAAATGAATCAGCTTTGATAATGAGATTGAGTTCTCTGGCCACATAATTCTGTTTTAAACTGAACAGGGGATCTAAAAAAGCAACCAAAAAAAAAAACAATACAAAATATAAAAATTGTCTTGATCTCAGGCAAAAAGCCCATTTTATACTGAGGAATATCGTTCTTTTAAAATAAAACTAACAGTTGGCAGCTACTGTTCCAGCCATATACTTGAACTGCTATTCCAAACATGCGAAATAGAAATATTGTCCTTATGAAAGACTTCTTCAAGTTTACTTTTGCTCAAGTAGAGCTGTTGTGAATAATGTGAAATAAATCTGGGATGTTTGAGTTGTCTCAAAGTGTTGCTTAAATCAAAAAAACTATTTTTTTTTTTTTTTTAATTTTAAAGTCACATAAAATCAACCAAGCATGTTATTCTTGTCCCCAGTATTCCCTGTGTTTCTGCAAAAGCCAAAAGATGTTACTGTCAAAGCTGGGAAGCCTGCCGAACTGAAGTGCGCAGCCACCGGCCAGCCACCTCCAGAGATCTCGTGGCAGAAAGATGGGGGCGATAATTTTCCAGCTGCACGGGAGCGCCGTATGCATGTGTACCCGAATGATGACCGCTTCTACATCATGGACACCAGGACGGCAGACGAAGGGGTTTACAGCTGTATGGCTAAAAATGATGCCGGCGTTGTGATCTCCAATGCTTCAGTCTATGTATTAGGTAAACTTGGACTTCAAAACTTTGCTCCATTTCAAAGCATTTCAGTGTTTTTTAAAACTCTTTACAACTTTTCTTCTTTCACACACTGTTCATGTTCTTGACATTTGGCTTTGTTTCAGAAACCCCAGACTTCAAGAAGCCAATGCTGGGAGAGAAGGCTACCAAGGAGGGCGAGACAACCGTATTGCAGTGTCACGCATCTGGTAGTCCACAGCCTAAACTCACCTGGCTCAAGGATGACAAGGAATTAGTGGTAAGTAAATATCCAGCAGTGTCCCTAAAATTATTAGGGTCGTCATGCCTTTGGTTGTGTTATCATTGTAGACTTACCTGGCAAGTTTTGTAAAATAATGCTTCCCAAATTCTGGAAGCAAAACCTTCTAAGAATCAAGTTGTTTCTTCATTGAACAGCTGGTGAAATAGGTTAGCTTGCATAAGCCAGGGAGTCTCAATCAAAACCTGAAATCATTAAGATATACTCTTTAACTGTAGTCTCTTTTGACATTCACAGATGACCCCTCGTCATTTTTTTACTGTGGACAATCAAATACTAGTCATAGTGGACACTCAGTGGACAGATGCTGGCATATATGCCTGCAGAATGTCCAACTCTCTAGGCACAGCTAAAGGGACAACAGAATTAAAGGTAAGATATATGTCCATCCTGTGCCAATAATCTGCTAGAGATTCTGGTTTCTTGAATATTTCTGTATAATGGCACTTTCGTGAATTGATTCTGATTTGGTAGCTTTTGTTTTCTTAGCTTTATATTTATCTCATTATTATCTATATACCTTAGTATCCTTGTCTACATCCATAGAGTGAAAATTTTATTTGCTGACCTATGTATTGTACCTCTATCTCCAGGTACTGAGCTCAAAAGGGGAAGTTGCTGATGCAGGTGGTAGCTCATTTGGTTTGGATGACGAGTCCACTACGACTGGTATTATCATCATTGCTGTGGTCTGCTGTGTGGTTGGCACGTCCTTGGTATGGGTGATCATCATCTATCAGACGAGGAAACGTCACGAGGTCTACAGTGCAACACCCACAGGTCAGTGGATTCAACACAGTCTGTACCACATTAGACACAAGGAGACAAAGGAATTTCCAGTTCCATAAAATCCTATATGTTGAAGTAGTTAAATTCTAAGTGTTTGGTTAGGGCTGTCCATCTGCATGCCAACTTAATCACAATTTTATGTTTTTCTCATTGAAACAAACTCTTTATAACAAAATAATGATGTTACATGACCAGTTTGATAGTTTTCTGTCACCTTTACTGTCTCACACTGAAGTAATGGTAAACACATCCTGTCCTCTTACAGATGAAACCACTCTGCCAGGTGAGAACCCAAGCTCAGGCTACATGTCTTCTGACAAGGAGGGCAGCTACTCTCAGGGACCTATAACCATGCTGGGCTACCACTACCAAGGTACCATCAGGGTACTTAAGAATGTCACCAACAAATATTCAATGTCTAAATTCTTAGCATAATTACTAAGGTGGTGACCAGTCGCTTACAGACATGCCTGAACCAATGTGGCAGCATACGAAATCAGAGTAGTTCTTTGTTACTTTAGTAAATCAAAGTAAATTCTTTAATAATTTCTATCTGTTAATGTTTCTTTTTTCTTTCATTGTTATTGATTAAACAAATTATTAAAGAATACAATTCCCTAAACATTTACTAAGACTTGCCCATCTCCTTTGACAGATTACCAAATGAAAGAATCAGGTTACGAGTCCTCATCTGGACAGTCGAGAGCCAATGGTTACCTTCGTCAAACTGTATTTGATGATGATGACCAGCAGCCCCCAACAATGACAGCAGGTGACCGTCTACTGAGACAACTCAAGACCGGTGGGTTTACTCAAATACTTAAATTCTTTGGCGAAAGTTACCCTAACTGATGTATCAATAATGCAAAAATTCTTTATAGCAAATAGAAGCTGTATGGTTAATGATAGACATTAGGTTCTATCATATGCTAAGAAATCTCTCAGGCCTAACTAAGGGTGTTAAAAACCTTTAGGGGGTGAGGTTGACATTACTTTAAAAAAAAGAAATAATTCTAAAATAATTAAACTTTATAATAACTCATTCAAAAATACTTTGAATCCATTATATTTTTTTTTTTGCCTTTGATACAAATGCTTAATACTTTTGACTGTAAAATTAGTCTTTGGTAATATTTATTCTTGTTATTTTAAAAGAAAGTTTGGAGTATAAAGCTTTGAACCTTCTCAATTGTTTGTAAGGGTGGCATAAACAAATTTTTTTAAAATTTCCTGTTAAAAAAGTTTTTATTATTTGTTTGTATCCCCACAGCCACCTCTGTGTCAAGTCTACATTATCCAGCCAGTGATGGAGATACTATAGGAAGTAGACACAGTACCAGCAGTGGTCAGAACAGCGGTAGCAGTGACCCACCCAGCAGCCACTCCAACCAGTCGGGTCATCCTGTCAACTACCAACAATTCCATGTTGTCACAGATGACTATAAAAGAAATCAATCACCCTCACCTCATTCTGAGGTGCCCCAATCAAATCAACAGTCCCATGATGGGAAACCATTGTTTCAGACTTTTCACCCGACAAAACCCACCAATCACGACAGGGTTTGTAACGGTCGGGGGCGTGGGCGGGAAGAAGACAGTGTTAAATCGGGGATCAGACAACCCAATGATCCTAGTGTTCCATGTGATAATCGTGATGTCCAGACAGCACATTGTGCTGCTTGCATCACAGCAAGCTCCTCATCTGAGCCAAAATCCACGAATGGGGGCTCTAGAATCCATGTTGAAATCCATGAAAATCCACATCATCAAACGTGCAGCCAGCCCTGCTGCTTACATGGATCAGATGAGCAAAGAGCTGCCTCATCCAGCAGAGACACTTGTAGTTCTAGGCATGTACATAGTGATAGCCAAAGCCAACCCTCCTCTGACACCTTGTCTCATTCATCCCTGTTGCCCAATCATCCTGATCAGAGAGCGAGAACTTTATGCCAAGCTTGTGTACATATAAACTCCAACAAAGCCAATCACTTGTGTGGTCATGACCACACTGACAATGCTGGGAGTGCCCAGCACTACAGTGATAAACCAGCCTGTGATTGTTGCGGTACAGGGGTGGTGGGGTCCTCACTACGCCATGCCCCGGGGGCAAGGGTCCACAGCCCCATTATGTGCTGTGGTGACAGAGAGCCCTACTGCTGTTCACATCACCAGCCTCATCAGTGCCAGATTGCCAGTGATAGCTCTGTTTTTTCGTGTTCAAATTGTGATTGCCAGTTCCCCCATCCCACCACACCTCAGATGCAACAGCATCAACCCATCGCAGGTCGTGGGACATGGCCAGCCATTGCCAGATCGAAGTCAGCTGGCAGTGTAGGCGGCTGTGACCCATGTCCATCCAAACACACAGGTAAACAGTACAGAAATTTTGTTTGTGTAATTTACTTATTTGCATCAGTCAATGATTGGCATTACCTGATACTTGTTTTATTTAACTTTAAACCTTATACAAATTTACATTTTTATTAACACCACATTAATTTGAGGGTTTAAAATTTTGTTTATCATTCCCCCCACAATATTAGCATGATGTGTCTATGAATGTAGAATCTAAGGTTTTGTTTATTGTCATATTTAACAGACTGCAGCAGTTGTGCTTGTGAAGACCTTGCTATACAGAGTTGTCCTCCACAGCGTCCCCAACCCTCTTGTCCTAGTGAGTTATTGTCGATAGTTTTAATAGGTTATCTAAGTCACTCAAATCAAGAAATACATTTTTAAATACATTTTAAGTAATTTACTGTATTGAAAAATATACCTGAGATTGATTTAGATATAAAAAGATTATTAACTCATCAACAGATTGTAAAACACATTCAAGGGGAGACAAGGCTGCACTGGCAAACAGGGGGAGACCAAGCCAGGAAGGAAGCAGATTGGCTTTGGCTTCTCCTGGAAGATCCATTTCAGATTACAATGTCCCACCAAGTACCATTCCAGCTCATAACACATGACACTTTGATCCTATGGAAATATCTGGCCAGGGGGAGGGCACCCAATCCACAGCTTTCCATTGAGGCATTATGAGAGGGATGGATTTCAAATGATCTTCTATAGATACATACCAATCCTCAAGATGTTACTTTTTTTTATATCTATCAGATGTCATTAGGATGTTTACATCTTTCATTTTAATCATTTAAAAAAAAACCAACTAAACATCCAAGTAAAAAAAAAGGTGAACAAACGCTTCATCATTGTTGTTCAGCTACAAAAATGGGTTAAAATTATGTTAATTTTGATCTGAGAAGGTTTATATTTTAGTTAGTGAAAGATCTAAATTCTCTTTTGATGTATTGAATGTCAACCCAAACATAGACAGACTCCTGATGAATGAGGTGGATAGTATTTGACCCCACCTCCATTACAACACCCAAAACTAACTTGTTTCAGCTGATGCAAAACCACCTGTGCCCTTAATGCCTTATTTTGTGTTAGTCTTTCTTTGTTAACCCTTGTATGACATGGTACCTTACATGCAGTCAACATTGAGCACTGGGGAAAGTCTTTCAAATAATTCTTTTTTTTTTCTCTCTCTAATTCAACAAAATGTATTACTGGAAAGCATTGATCCCCATGCTGACAATCAACTACCAATGTTTTAGCTGGACTTGTTCTCAAGCTGATTAGTTCTGTAGAGAAGAAACTAATTTTTTGAGAAATAAAATAAATTTCACCATTGTCCAAACAATGAAATCAATATCTTTATTTTAATTTTTGGGGTGAGTTTTGTCAAAATGCTTAACAAACAGTTGTGAATTGAAAGAGTTCAACAATCAATGAAAAAATTATAATTTAGACCTAAAGACAAATCTTTCCCTTGTATCACTAGGGTTGTGAGTTAAGGAGTTAGTGAAGTTACAAATGACAAATCTTTTCTGTGTCTCATTGTGAGTGTGACTTTTGATAAGCTAAACTATTGTTCCTGAAAGTCAGCTGTATACTTTGAGTTGTGATTTTTGTTTAGAACTGTTACTTGGTGTTTTTCCAATTTCAAGGTTTTGATCATTGAAGAACTTACAAATAAAAAATGTCATTTTAAAAAAAAACTAAGGTTCTGTGGATCCATTTCATAGCAAGAGCGAATTTATTTATTTTACTATGTTTGTTATTAAATTATATCCCTTTATTAGTTTGTTTTGTCCCTTGTTTTACAATGAGATAGATGTAGTGATTTTTGTCCCCACAAGAGGAAGACCAAAATTGCTTTTTGTTTTGTTATCATTTAACGCAGTGGAAATCTATTTACAAGAATTATATTTGTATAACCCTCTGCTTAGCAAGTAGGGCAAGGATGGTACCCATCAACCATGTTGTGCAACAAAATGTTGAAAAGGGTTGGTGAAGTGGGACCATCCTGTATAACATACCTCAGTGACTCAGCAACAATCATCATCGCCATCAGTTTCATCATTATGTTGATTGGGCTGTGAGAAAGAAGAGTGTGAATGGTTGGGCTGTGAGAAAGAACAGTTTGAATGGTTGAACATGAGACCAAGTATGACTGGCTGTGTTTGTGTGCTGCTGAATGGCTGTGTGAATTTGAGGTGTGTTACAGTGTAAAGGCAAACATAATTTAACCAATAATTACTAGCAATCAATTTGGTGTATTCATGCAATTCATGTTACGGGTTTCTAAGGATGTGTTGTGTATAAATAAGTTGTAAGAATGTACATAGTTAATCTGTATAGCAAAGGTTTTTTCTATGGTGAATTATTTTAATTCTGCTATAATTTTTTGATTTCTGATTATTTGTAACATAAAATGTAAGAAATTTCCCATCAATACAATCAGCCAACAATAATTTGTTCAATGAGATTTTGTTGTTGGATCTATGAAATCCCATCCAGTGTCTTGTTTCTGTTACTTAACCAAGCATCTATTTGTTTCTTATGAAATCCTACTTTTTAAGTGAATATTTACCTCATTTATTATACTGGAGTTATGTAACGGCTTCCATCTGGGAAATGATTTAAATAGAGGAAGAGTTTCTTCCAGAGCACAATCCCCCTTGGTATCGACACTAGTTTATACCAGAAAACAGCATCAAGATTTAGAATAATTTTTAAATTAAGGCAACAGTAATGGCAGATGTCTATACAGTTATTTAACTGATGTGCTCATAATACATACAGAATTTTTAAAATGATATGACGTTGGAATGGATTTTATATGTCTGGGAAAATTGATATCAGCCCGTGTTTTTGTTCGCAGAAAATTTTTATTAATTTTTCATCATATATGAAATTATATTTACATACCTTTTTTTTTTAATAATCCTTTATAGTTATAGTATTTTGGTGAAGACATAAAATTTTGAAAAATTTGGGAGGATAATTTAATTGCAAAAAATATTACTAAATAAAATATATAGAACTTTTTTGATATATTTAAAAAAGATGAAGTTCATGGCATTCTTTTATCGGTTGTGATAGTGTACTAAAACACATAAGTTACTTTTATAGGGTTTGTATTTTTGTCTTTAATGTTTTAATGATGTGTCAGATCAAAATTAGAAACCAATTTGTACTACAATCAATTTGCTCATGTTGCTATCCCTAACTCCCAGATGCTTGAAAGTAAAAGAAAATTGTGCTTTTTCATTGGTGGAGATTCTCTCATAAAAAATAAATATGCAAAAAATTGTACATTGAGAGAGAATTACAGCCTAATGCAGCAGTTTACTGCAGAACTTGTTTTAATTTATTCATGCTGATTTGTCCAATTCATGAACATTATGTTAATGTAGAATTGATTTTTTAAAACATGGAAGTTAATAAATAGAAAAAAATATTCCTCATCCGTTTCTTTTTAATTTTATAAATGTTGAAATAATCATGTGTTGTTCTGTTGTACCATCGTGTCTTTTATAAAGTGACAGATCTTGAACAAAATTTAGTTTTTAAATCATCAAATAAATTGGGGACTCTTAGCAGCACACTTTTATGGAATGCAGGCAACCTGCTGAACCTATTTTTTTAGATTAATCATTTCTGTCCCACACATTGTATGCTACCGGTATACCAACCAGACTAGCTACAAAGTTCATGTGACCATAAACAGAAATGTTTTGGATTTGAGGGAATGCACAAAAATTTGTCAATTACATTCTGTTGGAAAAATGGCCTGCACACAATTGCTAATAAAACCACGAATGGGGGAGGGACTGGATGTTTTATTTCAACTTTAACAACACTCGGATTGTAGCGCTTTATGAAATATTCATTTTTCGTTTTTGCTAATTTCAAGCACAAGTCCAACCTCGATGTCTTATTTTATTCTAATTCGGATACTGAATATATTGACATTAAACAAAGCTGAAATCAAAATGTATGCAGTCCAGAAATTAATTTTGAAGACTTATTACATTTTGGAAAAATAAAAATATAATTTAAAATCTTGTAAAATCTTGGTCATCCAAAGGTTAGTGGGAGGTTGGCTTACGGTGAGCTCCTAGGTGGCTTGCTAGATGGATCCGTGCTCGGAATAATCTAGCACCACGGCAGGGGATAGTTGCTTCAGACGGTGACCTAATGTTGCAATGTTTAGTACTAAGGTAAGAAAGAGAATACTAAATCAAATGCTTTGGTTGATTTTATCCAACTCCAAATGTAAGACTAAATGGTCTTTCCTTGGTCAAATCATACCTGAAATAATTTCTCTGATACCTGGAAGAATGGCACTAATGTTTCTGAGGATGTTTTAGATGGATGTATTAAAGCCAAATATCAACATAAAATCACATATAATTTATATAAATTATCTTTATTATATATAAAGCCAATTTCATGTTGAAATTCAGATAAACTTTTCATAAACAGTGTTAAGTATCAGCTGAATGATAATGATAGGGAGTTCCTCATGCACTCATGAATTTAGCATGTAGAGTCCGAAAAGTATTTTAAAATGTATGACATATGGTGAATCATCCTTGCACCAGGCCAAACATTAATCAGAAAAGTACATATGAAGCAAGGTGTACAAATTAATATACATGAATCAAGTAACAGTGAGGATTGTATAGATTCTCACTCTAGATATTCCACACAAACAGCTTCTAAATAAACTGTCATCATAAAATAATTGTGGCATTCAATCAGCAAATCTTCACACAAGTTCAACAATTAGGATCCATTCACACATTACAAATTTATTTATGAATTTTGTAGAAAGCAAGATTTACAGTAAATTATGATGTATACATCTCTAAATAGAATTTACAGTAATATAAAGGAAAAAACAGCTAATCACGCAACACCCCCCCCCCCCCCCCGGCCAAATCCTGTACTGTCCTTCAAAACATGCTAAGTAAACAGAATTATTTTGTGTGGTTAAGAACTGAAATTTATTTCATTTATGCCCAGGGGGAGATGAAATATTCATTATATTTACATGCAGTGACGTAGCTAGAGTTAGTGTCAGCCGTAGCTAGGGTTAGTGTCAGCCCTGCGGTAAACTCATGGTGTCACCACCCCCACCACCCCCCCCCTTTTCTCGGACTTCCAAGATGGATTTCTTTTTAATAAAAATAAGTCCAGAGTATAACAATGACAAGAACAAAAACAAATTAATTGAAGCTCAGGAAGTAAATGTATTTAAGAACTGTAACAACATAAAGTTATAGTTCATTTTACATTAAATTTACTTTATTTAAAACTTTCCTTTTCTTATTAATTATTAAAAGATATGAGAAAATTTTGTTTAATATTATTTATTTAACCATATAAATGGGTAAATAGTCATTTTAAAATATGTTTATTTTTACCAATTTGATTTATGTACTTAGAATTGCCGTACACATTGTACTTGGTATCAATGGAATGCTTTATTTCTCAAAATTTAGATAAATATAGCTTCTTGTCACTTACCAAAGTTATCTAACACTTCGATCAGCATTGAATCATGATCAAAATGGTGTTTTTCTTACCTAATTATAGGGTTACCTCATTTCTGAAGGCGTCAACCTTGAGCTTTTAATAGAGTACTCATTTGGATTGGTTACATGTTTGAAAACTTTATGTGATCAGTTATCCTTTATGAAATTTGGTTAGACTGAGCAGTGCATGCTCTGTAAATATGCAATTTTTCAATTTGGTGTCACCCCTGAGATGATGTCATCCAGGATGGTCCGCACCCCACTATCTACACCACATTTTTTATGTAAAAGAAGGTAAAAGATTTTCGGACTTCAGGTAAGAAGTAAAACTAACTGAAAAAAGAAATGTAACAAATTAACTCTCATTTTATTGCAATCACATTTACATTTTGTATGAAGGATTTGAAAATAAATAATATGAAATGTTTTTAATTCATATTAAGTCGCAAAAAACTGATGTTACAAATCTTTAACTTAAAATTTAAGTCTTTCCCCGTAACCAAATACCTAAAATGTTTGGTTTTATTTTTCCTAATAATGTTTTATCTTTAATGGAAAGAGATTTGGAAATTAAAATGGTCTTGACTTACTGATCATTCTTTTAGAATTTAATTCCTTGGATAAGAAGTTAGCAATGATGCTTTAGTAATTCATGCCATAATTGTATCATTCATTGAAATTTAAACATATACACACTTTATTTTAAAATCGAGTTTCTCTTTACTTACAAAAGTTTCAAGCTCTCTTTTTGCCCAGTGAACATTTTCAAAATGTAATTCGTGTAAGAGAGACAGATTTTAATGAGGCTAAACAGAGCTCTCTTACAAATGGGCTAAGGTAATTTATTATTATTTATTTAGAAATCTAATTTAGATGTAAACCCTGGTAATAATGTTTTATAAGAACAATCACAGATTTTGCTTTGAAACCACACTAAAGGGGTTATATTTCAATTGGCTTGGGGATCGGTTTTCGAATGTGTCGCATAGATGAGCCGGTCTCAGTTGGTTTGAAAGGTGCGTGGGACCCATAGGGTCGGGGAATAGGCAGTTCAATTTCGTCCTCAGGAATGTAGGCATTGGGTCTGGGTTCGGCTGTTGTGTAGACTCCTCCAGCCAGTTTATATTGCTCCTCTTCTTCTGACATCTAGTTTTAGGAAAAAAATTAATATACAATGTTTATCTTTTTGATAAATTTTAAAATGATTTTGAGCAACTTGTCTGCCTGTTTCTTAAGTTAATTTAAAAAGCAATCTCATAGTGTAAAAGTTAACAACCTATTTACAAAAAAATGCAATGAGAGATTCAGATCTGTTTAAAAAATCCAGATCTCAAAGGTATATCTCTTGATCTCCACAAAGAACAGCTTTTTTCAGTTGAAGTAAAGAAATTGTTACTGTTAGTATTAAGGTGAAGAAAGCATTAATGATCAATACATTTCAAAGGGTGCAAGCAACAGTTTAATACATCTGACAGAACATTTTCAAAGAAATTAACGTTAAAAACTTATACAGAGCAAGGCAGAATTTTTATATTTTTTTTATGTCAAAATATATAGCGGTGGAAAGATGGCGACGACATGTGGAGAAAACAGAGCCCATTTTTTTCATTTACAAGATTTGTGGGGAATGAGGACAAGGCTAAAAAGACCCTCCTTAATGGATGCAGTCCACTCACTTGAGAGTAGGTACCCTTTACCGGGAAACAGGGAAAAGCTGCAGTTGATCCAGGAGCTGTTACAATATGAATGCTTTGAAACTTCTGACATTGGCAAATGTGACAGTTACAAAAGTGAGTCCACTTGATTTACAACAAAAGGCCCCTTCGAGGATCATTGAAGCACACGAGGTTACTGTGGTTAAAGTCTACACAGATGGCTCTTGCTTCACTAATGCAAACAAAACTGAATAGGGTGCACTCCTACAGTACTCAAAACGGAGGAGATTTCAGGGCTGAGTGGTAAGTATAGCACAAATTTCAATGCAGAAATCAAAGCTATACTTATGGCTCTGAAGAAGTCTGCTAAATGAAAAGCGTTTCCATCCAGTTTTTACCGACTTGCAGCTAGCATTAAAGGCTGTGAGAAGGTGATCAATCAACACAAAAAGGATTAAGCCATTGTAAATGTAATACAAGACCTAAAGTCAAGTGGAGGCAGAGTGGTATTTCAGTGGATCATTGAACATGTGGGATTACCCCCAAAAAAAAGAGCTGACTTGCTAGCGAAGTAAGGGTCTACCCAGCAGCAACCAAATTGAACAATGACCAAACCCAGTTGAGGGTCAAAGCATGCTTAAAAAGACCTTTTTTTTGGCAATAATGGTTAAAAATTTTGGTTTAAAAATATGGAATAAGGGGACATGGCCCATAAACTTTACTAGAATGTGCCGAACCCAAACATGAAAGGGGATCAATGATGGAAACTAAAATGTGAATACCAGAGCCTCATCACCCAGATGAGAACAGAACACTGTCCTATGGGGAGCTACTTTGGTAGGTTGCATCCTCTTTGGGACCCGAGCTGCCATCATTGCCAACAGGCGCTGGAGACAGCAGTGCACTTGCTAGGCACTTCCCCAATACTACTATTTGAAGTGGTTGGGAACACCACAGACAAAAATGTAGAAATTCTTATCTACAGAGATGCCCAGCAGATGGGGCACACCTGCTAAGTGCATGCCGGGGCCATGAAAGAGAATGTAACAATATGTAATGTGAAAATATAAATATTGGAAACGTACCATCCTTCTTGCCTCAGCCTGCTCCAGTTTACTTTCTGTATCTCGGATGAACCTTTCCCACTCCAGTTCAAATTCTTGTGAGGGAGCCTCTCCTTTCTCCATGCGTATGTAGCACTGCTCCAGCTCGGCCTCCCTTTCCTTGACCTCCTGTTGGAGCTTCATGGCTTGTGCCTGGTTCATGGACAGTTCGGACACAATGGCCATCATTTTACGTGTTATTTCTTTGATCTTAGCTTGAATATTATTGACCTGAATGACGAAAAACATAAAATGTTGAATCAGTAAATGATTGGGGAGCTTTCTGAAAGTCCCATTTATGGATTATTTGTGATATATAAAATTTAAAGTGACAATTTGTTATCAATTCAAAACTGCAAATTGATCATATTCAGGTATTAGACATTTGTTCATAATCTTTTCATCCCCTATTTCATCTATTTATGATGGTATGTCTTTCTTTCATTTTTGTAACTCATATCAAACAACGTAGCAAAGCTTTAGAAAGTTACAGGACATTTCTTCATAAGATATACTTATAATAAGAGAGTGTTATTAAAAAAAGTCAAATCCTTGATTTTAACCAAAATTGAATTTTGCCACCCAAAGTTTATTTTCATTAAAAATTGTTCTTGAACTGAAATTTCTGCGAAGCACATCATTTCTACAAAAGTCAACTTACACTCTTGGCCAGGTTTAATGTGTCGTCTTTACCAGCTTGAGCTTTGCTGCTGATCCTGGCAACCAAACGTTCAACTTGTTCAAAGATTAAATCTTTTTCTAGCAGGTGTTCTTCTTTTTCTGCAAGTCTCAACTCCAGCTAAAGTGTAAAGATTTAAATAAAAAGAAGTCTTTAACTTTGAAACCTTAATTTCAATTAATTACGTACAAGAAAACACAACATCCCTTTAATATAAAATTTCTGTATAATATAAATACAAAAGTCAGTTATAATTAACAATCTCTAACCATTGCCTACCTCCTCCACTTTTCCATGTATTTCCCCGGGAGTAGGATCTTTGCCAGTTAAATATCTGACACGAGATTCATCATATGGGTTTTCTAGAGCTCTTTCCAGTTCCAACATACGATCCTGACACTGTTCCAGCTGTTGGCCAACATAACAAACAGGGAAAGAATATTACAAATCATCAACTGGTGGTATTAATTGAGATACAATATTATATAACACTGGAGATAATCTTATCAGTGCCTTTAAGTGATGGATTTTGACATTTATTCATTTTATCAGGGCTGTTCTAAAATAAAATAAAACCAAGGGAATTGAATTGTTATCCTGACAAATGACTACTGTAAAGGAAAGTTGGCTATATATACAGTTTTTGAAGTCAGGTTTTGCCAGTATTTAGTAAGGCAGCAACTAAATTGTTAGCAAGTTTTCATTATAAATGTAAAGTTGTGCGTTCTTAGCTCTGTTATTTCCCATGAAAAATTTCATTTCAAAATCAACAAATAATACTTTTAATATGCACAATTCTAAATGTGCAATATTTCCCAATGTTTTTTCTACTATGGAATTCTAACCTGTATTTGAAGTGTAACCAACTCCTTCTCTTGATTTAGCTTATCTGGCAATGTCCTATGTAACAATTGGCCAGACCTTTTCAACTCTTGTAGCTGAAGCTGTAAGAATCTAATTTCTTCTTCCTTACTGTTCAGCTCTACTTCACCATTCCGAATCATTTGATCTGAGGAACATAACAAAAATGATATAATATATATACATTGATATGATTTCCTACTTTAAGCTTTTATGAACCAATAAGATCTCTGAAAAATAAATAAAAATGTCATTTCACTCAAAAAGCAAAAGAAAGAAAGAATAAAACATTTTTTTTCTTAAAATTTATATTTCAAAATATTTAAGATATATCCACTTAAAGGTAATATTTACCTTGAATGTTGACTCGTTCATAGAACACACAAACCTCTTCATTTCTCTCTATCAGCTTAATACCCCTAAGACAAAAAAATACACCTAATTATAAATATACATTAATAATAACTTTGTGGCATTCTTTTATTCACCTAGCCGGGCAAAAACAACAGCTATTATAAAGAAACAAAAGCAACATTTTTAAAAATTCCACTAATATTCATTATTTACATTGGCTTTTTTATATAAAACATACGTTTGACTCTTAACAAGGTTAAGAACATTGAAATCAACTGAAATGAGTTAACGAAATTAAATTAAATACATTAAACTGTGTTTTTGACTCAAATCTGATGCATTTTAATGAAGATTTATACAAATAGTTTTTCAGTTTAAAAAAAATAAAGTTTTAGTTAAAGTTGAGAAGTCACTGGCAAGGATTAACTACCTGCACTAATTAGAGTTAAAAATTACAATTTTCTTACTATAAATACCAATTAATGTTACGATTGGATGTATTAATATCCCTCAAAGTTCAACTCCACTACTTATTTTTTAACCCTTGTCTCTTAGGCATGCAAGTCATTATCAAACCACCTATCAAAGCCAAAATTTCATAATCCTACCATCCATTCCAACCTAAACCATCGCAATTTTACCATTCATCACAACCAACCCATCACTATCAAACCATCCATCATACTCTAACCACCCCTCACATAATCTTCTGTGCATCTCACCTATCGTTCCTGTGCTGTACGTTTTTCTCATATCTATTCCTGAGCTTGACCATCTGCTCTTCTCCCTGATTGATCAAAAGGTTCAGCTTAGCCATGTCCACTTTCTGCTGCTCCCTCTTCTCCTTCATCTCCTCCTCCAGACGCTGCTGCTTGGCCAGCTCATTACGCAGCGAGTCACGCATCACAATAGCATTCATCCTCCTGAGACGATGCTTCTGTAAATCTCTGTAACACATCACAGCAATTTTTTATTTTTTTTAAACAAATGTAAGTAGTCTGTAACATTTTGAAAATAATGGAAAGGAGAAATAGAACTAAAATTTTATTTAAAAAAAAAGATCACACATTTTTGCCTAGAACAGGGTTTATATTTTTGGAGAGATTACAGTGTATCAATTTTAATTACTTGTCTTTCTGCATGACTGCTGTGCGTAAGATCTCAATTTCATTGTTTAAAATTTTGATCTTTTCTTTCATCTCTGCTGATTTTTGTGTGGATGTTTGGATTAAATTGACACACTTGTTGCGCTCATTCTTGATCACATCATAGAGTTTGGCAAATTCCTTTAGTCTGGGTAGTAAAACAAACATTGATTTATCAATAAGCAAATAAAGTTTTTTTTAAAAAGTAGGTTTTTTTTGTAATGTATTTCAATTTTTACTAAGGTCCAACTTATCATTATAATTCCTTATTCTACTAAATTTTGTTAATTATTTTATAATTATATCATATAAAGTTAACACAAAAAATTACTATGAGTCACTGTGCTAAATAAAAAAAATGTAAATACAAGTTTTAAAAAAAAAGTGCGGGAGAATAATACATAAATCTTTATGAGTCTGTTTCAAATGCTATATAAAGTGAAGTATGCTATATTAAGTAAAATCACTAACTTGATGAGCATCTCCTGATGTTTCTTCTGGTGGTCTTGGATCTGTAACTGCTTTGTTTTTAGGTCCTCAACTGCTCTGTGGTATTTCATCTCTGCTCTCATGAAATCTCTGGCTTTCTGTTCCCTTTCATCTGCCTTGAAGACACAAAGTGACCACAAAAACAATTTAAAAATTAACATGAATGAATAAATATTCCTCATGTCTGTAACTGAAACTTACCTATGTTCATTAATTATTTTTTTTAAAAATTACTCTTACAAAGTATGCTGAATAAACAGACAAATGAGCTATTTAAATCCTTTGATGAGTCCATAACACAGATGGAAGGGCTAAGAATACCAGAAGACAATATAAAAAGGCAAAAGTAAGAAGTAAGTAAGAAAAATAATATGTTTTAGAAATATGTGCATCAATTACACTTTCCTATTTTAATTCACAAGGGATTGTGGGGTATTAAATCTGAAGGTAACTCATCCCTGGTCATGTCAATGTCTCAGCCACCTACCTTGATGGCTGCAAGCCTGGTAAGCTCTACAACCTCAATCCGTAGATCACTTTGTTCGAACAGTAAGTTTTGCTCTTCCTGTGCACTGGCCTCAAGTTTCACATGTTCAACAGCTGTCAAGGAATTCTGAGTAGCGAATGACATAAAATTGTAACTAGAGCTAAGTTAAAAAAAAAAATTTAAACATAGAATTGGTAGCAAAAAAATTAAGCTTGACAATTAATTGTTTCAATACAATTTTTTTATCAATAAATATATGTTAAAAAATAGTTAAAAAGCAGTAAGTGAAATTTTGACTAAATTAATATCCCTGTTCTGAAAATGTACACCTTGATAATCCGAAAACATTATAAAATGTACCTGTTGTGCTAATGCCCTCTTAGCTTGTTCCACTTCCTTTTGAAGTTCCTCTCTCTTTTTAACTACAGATCCATCATCTTTTGGCAAACTCAAGACCTGTAATTTGTTAAAAATGACGCAAATTTATAAAAAATAATTAAGATCTTAATTTTGTAAATTATTCATACATTATTCCGCAAATATTTAATTAATAAATCTAAATTAACTTCAGCTAAGTAAAATTCTCTGGAAAGCCAAACTTGCTATTTTGAAATATTATCTATCCTGACATGGGATGAACAATTTTTTGTAGATTTGTGATATTTAGCACTGTTCAAAACTATCTGATCTAGCTAGAGGAGTGATTTGTGATATTTAACTATGAACAAGACTACCTGATGTAGCTAGAGGACTGAGGGAAATAACTACCCATAGTAAATTATAAAAACAAAATATTCTCACTTGTGATTTGACTTTTTCATAAATTGACTTGGTGTGACTCAGGTTCTCCTCTGCCACTTTCAGCTGCAGCTCAGCTTTTTTCAAATTTCGAATATCTCTTTCCTTTTCTTTCATCTTCCGTGTGTGTATGTCATGAAGGTTTTTCCTCTCCATCATAATGTGACGCAGGTTCATATCAAGATTTGCTCTAGTTGGTTGAAAATACCAAAATGAGTAATCAGGTCCAATGCAAGTTATATGAAAAATAATAATTTTATTTATTTAAACCCAACCTCTTAATTAATCAGAAATGCAATTCACGTAGCTTTCTTTTTTTTAATGCAAAGGGCAATCAGCTAAAATTAAAACTCTAAATGTATTTTTTTCGAAGTTATCCTTCTTGATCTCTTGTCAAATCTATTATACTATTTGATTCATTATGTATTTTTTTCAAAGTTATCCTTCTTAATCTTTTGTCAAACCTATTATACTATCAGACCACAAAAAATTTGGTTTTTGTATCACATTTAACTGTTTATATCTTTGGTTGGCAAAATGCTACACAGATTAAAAAAATTGGTGCAAAGTTGCTGAAAGGATTCTTTGAATCAATCAAAATTTGATGAATATTTGATTTATATATAATCTAAATTTGTAAGCAGAAGCAAGAAAAATATATAATTTAATCATGTCACCATCTTTTTCTTGCTATTGCTAACTAGAAGTTAACTATAGCATAATTTAAACATGCCACCATTATAACTTCTATTTAGATATACCGATTTATCAAAAATACAGATGTGTGAATTACACTTTGTAATTAATTAATTAATATAAAGTGATGATAGTTATGAAATATTTCATCTTAAACTTATTTTTCTAATTTCCACCATTAAAATTTGTTTCGCACTACCTGTCGCCATTGAGCATCACTTCCCGTTCTTTAGCGAATTCATACTCTTTTTCTACATTTTTGAGTTCCCTTTCTCTCTCGTTCAGTGACACCTTTTCACTCTTTAACTTAGTTTCAGCTTCAAAGTGTTCATCTCTCAGAGATTTCTCTTGGCTTTCTAAACTTTTAATGAGATCAACATACTCCAGGTACTCTGTATTAAGTTCTTCCAGTTGCACATAAATGGCACTGAAATCAGATATAACAACATTTAAAAGAATTCTTTTGAAAAAAAAATCAAGAGAATATGACAATTGAATTAAAATTATGACTTTATTACACATAATATTGTGCTTTTCTAGAGCAGGTTGTGGTTAATAATTTAAAACATAAATAAAATCTATCCACTTCTTAAGACTTAAAGGAACCAGGAACCACTTTAAGTAAAAAAAAAACTTAACTAAAAATTGTGTGGTTCAGAATGTAAGCAGACATAATTTGTTTCTTTTAAGAGGGCAGCATGCTGGCTTATCTTTTGTTAATTCTAAAAAATCAACCATGAATAGATAATGGCATAATCTTTCAATTAAACTGACATCATTTTTTGTTTACTTATAAAATTTCTTCTTCAAAGATTTGCAAGAACTAAAAATTTGACTCACTTCTTCTGCCTCAGTATCTTATCTGCCTCCTTACTTAACTGTCCAGGGACAAAGTTAACTTGCACCATTTCTGCCTGGGAAAAGATAGTATTTTATTTTTAAAAGGCAAGAAGCAAACAAGAATAACATTATAGCTTCTTGTGAAGAAGTTGAATGAAAATTTTGAATAAATATTTTGTAATATTTAAGAATAATAAATAGCAATGAAAAAGAAAACAGTGATTGACAGCTCACTTATTTTAATTATTTGAATCTGTGTGTGCAAACAAAGAAAAAGAAAACAATTTTAAAAATTCTATTCACCTTGAGTTTCTCCAACTCTTCAGATAGTTTTTCAAATTCCTTTTTGTCAATCGCAATTTGATGGTTTGTGGTGTCCAGATTTTCCTTCAAGTCTTTGGCATCATTCTGTCGCTGCAAAACCTCCCTTCGAAGTTCTTCATTGCCAGATTGGAGCTCTTTCATTTTTTTCTCAATTTCCTATAAAAAGTCAAATGATAACATCAAATGTAGAAAGAATGTCACAGAGAAATTCTTATTCAAAAGAAGGAGACTAATTACCTTTTTTAGATCAGCTTATCCATAAAAATTCACAAATTTGGATTACCTTAAAAGTGAAATTTAATGTCTGAAGCAAATTACAAAATATTCTTTATGTTTAAATTCTTAAAATTATTATTTCTATTTTTTTTAAAAAATATATTATTAAACATTTTTTGTATAATTGTTGACGGACTGACTGGGTTGCTAATTTACTTTCATATGGATCAGTCACAAATGTTAATCACAAGGACTGAGTAAAGTAAACTGTTTAATGAGATCAAATGTTTGACTTACTCCTTGTTTGGGTAATCTATTATATTCACGCTGAACAATTTTCTTCTCCTCTTCAAGACTATGAAAATAAAAAAATTATTAAATCAATCATAATATTTTTCTTAAATGATTAAATATTTAATAACTATATATTTTTTTCACAAGGACAGGATTTGTTAAATTTAGAAATAAAAATAGAATCTATTACAAAATATGCTGAAAGGCTCAGTGCCATCTTAAGGCATGAGCCTCAGGCCTCTAGGGTGTATGTTGCTTCTAGGGGGCATTATGCTGCCAATAATGTTAATGAATATTGAAATTTTTTGGCAATTTAATTTGCTTTCAAAATGCAGTGGGAAGGCTGTTTCTCCAGTTCTTTAAAACAAATTGTTCGATTTTCACATCAATTCAATTTTTTGCTACTAGTTTTAGAGGCGAGGAGAAAATCAAAGAGTCTTACAAAAGGCGCCATAAGTCCATTATTTAGTCATTTAAATAAAGAAAGTTATAGTAGTTTAAAATTTCAAATAAGCCTTTTAAGTTACAGCCTTTGTTTGGAAATTCATACTGCTTTATCTTCCCACAGATAAGTCATATATTAATAAATATATGACACCTTTTGTAAATATTTCCTGTCTTCTTTTTTATACCATTTAGATACATTTTATTTTTAAAAATACCTGTTTTTAATAGTCATACAAAATCTATAGACCTTTTCTACAATGCAGAATTTTTCTCTTTTTTTGAAACAGTAAATTTTGGAAAAACCTTACTTAAGTTTTAAATAAATGCAAAATAGTAGTTATTACAGTAATAAAGAAGCGCTGGATGTAAGTAATTACAAAGATTTTTTTTGAATGGACTACATTATGATTTTCCTTTAGTTTGGAATACATCTGGAATAATAGTAAATGCTTCACTGTGCCTCGGTGTAATACAGTCCAATAAAAACAATCATTTTTCCCACGCACAATCATTGCTTGGAACCACCTGGACAATACCGCTGTAAACTTGACATCAATCGAGAGCTTCAAAACTTCCCTAGCATCCATTAAAATACCAGCATCGCACCCCTAATCGTTGCACATATGCCAGTACATGGATTCAGCAAAGTACCCTAGCAGATCCAGAACCAGAACATAGTTGGATTATATAGATTCCAGGGGTGAAACTAAGATGGGGTTCCACTATCAGAATGAATTTATGGTTATACACAGACGGCAAAGTCAAAGCTGACCCTAGGCATCAAAATGCCTAATTTTGGTGCTGACAGATGCCCTGCACCTCTCACTGACCACTTGAAATGGTACCCCTGCTGATTAGATTAACTGAAAGAAACTGGTCAAAATGCATGGGTCAACCTGGGCCATAATGCTTTTCCAAAAATTATTTGAATAGTAGGCTATTGAGAGAGCCATGCTGAGGAAAACCAGCACCCAGGGAAGACTAGTAAGATGATTTCGGAGCCCCTCTTTATGTTAAGTACTTGGGATTTTATCATGTAACACTATTAAGGGTCTATCATAAGACACTTTTGGCATCCCCTGATGTTGGCACCAGGGGTGATTTGCCCTGCTGCCCCTTCCTTTGCACAGCCCTGAGTATAAAGAGGGATGGAGGCCTCATTGCATTAGTTTGCCCAGCGGCCCCGCTGCTGTAAAGATGGCACTGGCAAGGGTAGCCCATGTCACATACCACTCAATTTTATATTCTAACTGGTACTGTCTCTCCTCAGCTTGTGCTAGTTCATTGTTGTGTTTCAACAATTGTTCTCTCATCTTAGAAACTTCTGTATTGGAATTCTCAGGAAAATGATCCCCTTTTTCAAGTTCTTCAAACTGTCTGTCTAGATAATTTGCACTTTTTTTTGCATCTTGTAGGAGTTTTGCCTCACTTTCTCTGGTTCTGAAAGTAAAAATTATACATTTTGAATTATATTTATTGTTGCAATATGCATTAAGTTCATTTCTCTACTTCAACCAAACACTATTCAACAAGCTATATAAGAGTAAGTTAGGAATAAATATAAAATAAAACAAAAGTTGCTTACAGTGGAACTTACTTTTTCAGAATTTCATGGAGTTCTGTATATTTTGCTTTGAGAAATGCAACTTTTGTGCCAGTTAACTTCCCTTCTTGAAAGAGCTGAAAAGAAAGATGGTTATTTTTAAATTAAGAAAAGAAAAAAGTTCTAATACTTCATGAAAAACAAAATCAAAATCATAGCTAAAATTTAATATTTCAAATCTATACATCAAGCTATATTCAGATTTAACAAAGCTTTTTGTATAACTTTTTTAACAAAATCTGCTAATGCAAGAGTTTATAAATACTACATATGATAAATATAGTTTTATCTTCTCTTTAGAGCAGGCCTGCACCCCCTATGTGACCCTTGAAGCAACGAAATATTTTTTATTATTATTATTTTTTTAATAGATTTCTACCGTCCAGTTATTTTTTGGCCAGCCCAGTTTTTCATAAAGTATTACAGTCCACCTTATATTTTGAGTTGTGCAGGCCTGCTTCAGAGTATTACATAATAATAAATAAGATGAATAAATTCCAATTTTAAAAATAATGACAGCACAAAAGACAAAAAAAGGCTTAATTATTCTCAAAGTAATTTTGACTGAAAGACACAAACTAACTCATTTATCCATGACGATTATCTTTTCTTTTCAGACACTTAAAATTAACCTTTTTGTATAGGACAATGGGCAAGAATAATTTTCCTTGAAAGTAAGATCAACGATGATCTTGTTGACATTTTTGTCTATTGTTGATTTGTTATTTGAACAATTTGTATGCTTATAACATATGTTAAGTATAGGAGATACATATTTAATAATTGAATTGCAAAATTAACAACCTCATCTAGACACTGGAATGCTGGACTGGATGAAACTTCAACTTGATTTTCTTCCTGCTTGATGATTTTAGGAGGTAGCGCTGCAATAGCTGGCTGGTAATCCTCCTCATCACTGATTGTGTTCAAGCCATATTCCTCATCACTATTCAAATTTTCATCTAAATTGGTGTCTTCTTCCAAAACTCTATTAACCACAATCAAATCATCTTTTATTTCAGAATCATCTAATTCTTTTTCATAAAAATTTTCATCCTTTTCTTTTTCAGTATCCTTCTCATTTACTTCCTGATCTTCAATTTCATCTGAACTGTCTTGTTCACTCATTTTGTATATATCACCTGAAATAAATTGAAGAGAAGAGCAAAATAAATTCTGCTATTGATAATTATTTTTCTAAGTTCTGCACATTTAAAAAAATTAAATAATTAAAATAAGATTTAAATGTTTTTTTCTTATAAAATTATGAAATTTATGACAATTAATATTGTGAAAAAATGTATAGTTGGCCACTTAGTTAAATATTTAAAGATTGCTCAACCCGGGTATAGTCTATGATGAATAACTGATTACAATTTGATGTATTCTTGCTAATTAAAAGATTAAAAGTTTCTGTAATTTGATCTTATTTGAATCTGACAACAAGTATAAAATAAACGAAGTGATTATACACAGTCGACTGCGTATAACCCTGAGAGTGCGTATAACCTTGAGAGTTATACGCAGTTGGCAAGTCCCAAGAGGTCTATATTCGGTTGGCCACGTGACAATTATAACGGTTACTTCCTGTGTTACAGTATCGATCGATAAAGGTTCTTCGTTATCAGGGTGACTGGATGGTCGAATGGTATTAACTGAGCAAACTTCAAGTTGGTGGTCTGGCGATCAATTCCACCCAAAGGCCAGTTATGAATGTATAATATGTGTTAGCAGTACCAGCTAGGCTTATTGTTTTACTTTTGTTTTGGCTAAAAAATGTTAAAACACGATAAGAATTAACTTGACCAATGTAATGTTAATAATGTTATTCTTATACTTATAATTATCATAATACATGTTTGTGTTTTTAATATATATTTTGTGTTGTTAACTAATTTTGTGGCAGATAGCTGTAGGGGCAGGGGGTACTGTAAGTAATACTTTCACACAGTTATAGTTTTGCATGGAAGCTGAAAACTGTTACATTTAGGTCACCAAAAAAAAAATCATAAATGATATAATTTTTAAAAAATAAATAGAATGTATTTCCTGAATTAGTCAATAAAACCAACCACATTGTCATAGCAACATATACAAACCTAATCAATCAGAGTACAGAACTAGACTTAAACCATGGAAATGCCTTAAGGCAGTGGTCCCCAAATGGCGGTCCATGGTCCTTCACCGGTCTGCATGCCTAACACTGCGGGCCCCATAACATAAATATTTATTGTCAAATAGAAATAAAAGTATAAAAATAAATCATGCACTGGTCCCTAATAAAATTTCGAAACTTATTCACTGGTCTGCCAAACGTAAACGTTTGGAAACCACTGCCTTAAGGCATAATCATCTTCTTAGTCTTAGACTCTAAGAAATTTAGACTTTTACTTAGACTTATAATTATAATATATAAGGTAAAAGCAATAATACTAATAATAGCACTAATAAAATTACTATCACTCAATATTAATTAAAATTTTAAGTTAAACAAATTAAAAGTTATAGTTCAAAACAAACCATAATGCAGCTAATTACGCATAATACTTTTTTTTTAATTGGCCAAACTAGCGTAATAAACCTTATTTGGCTAAATTCCCAGGGTTATGTGCAGTCGACTGCGTATAACTCTCAGGGTTATGCACAGCCGACTGCGTATAACGCTTCCCTAAAGACTAAAGTAAATATATAAGTCTGGAATTGCTGTACAAAGTTTACAAACATAATGAGCTTAAAAATTGCATATTGAATCTGTATTTTTGAATTGGGATTGAGACCCCTTTTAAAATATTGGTGGCATTATTAAATTAAATATTGACTACTGAAGTTATGAGTAGGTTAGGATTAGGTGAGTAGCAGTAGAAATTCTTTGTAATTAGGTTAGGCGCCAGGCCCCTAATAAGTATTGAAGAATTAGTTAGGCATGCTATAGCTTCACTATAGCAGCTAAAAAAGAGGTTAACCTACAATTAAATCTTAATAAACAGAATCTTAGAAGAACAAAGTATATCAGTATATGGAAGCTTGAAATAAGTTGAAATTAGATAGAATAGAAAGTTAGAAAGGCAGGACATATTGAGATTTGCAAAGGTTGTGTAAGCTAAGAAGTACAAGTAAACAAATGGCCAACAAATGAATAAAACGTTCTTCAAATTATAAATGGGTGCCAATTGGAACACATGTTTCTCTTCTTGTTAATAATTACCGTGTTCATTAAATGATTACTCTGCATGTTGAATATTTTAGTTGGTCCACCATTAGTATTGACAACGGTTGTTATGATCAATGCGCTTGCGCATTATTACTACATTTGATAGTCGTAAAGTCTGAAGTGTAAAGTTTAAATTTAATTAGTTATGAACAAATATTACATCAATATTTTATTTTATTAAATATTATTAAAAAGAAATTTCTTAATTGTATAATACATTTGATTTTTTTATGCTTGAAATATGCTTAACTCTCATTGACTGGTAGTGCGACAACTTTTCTATTTGGGGCATCATTACTTGTTACCGCTCGTACGCGTGCGATATTTGCTATCACTAATAAATTCTCAAAATGAAGATAGAAGAGGTTAAAAGCACATCGAAAGCACAACGAATAGCTTCCCATAGTCACATCAAAGGATTAGGTCTTGATGAAAATGGATATGCCGTTCAATCATCAGCTGGTCTTGTTGGGCAAGATGTGGCCCGCGAGGTATAAATACATTGTGTAGTTAGCGATAGTCGATAGTGGTAACGATGGACGCCTTACAAGTCATTGTTCATTTAGTTTAAAGCCGAGATTATTCTAGAAGCAATTTAACTATTCGTGGTTGTTCATATTCTTAATATTAACAATGATTTTATAAGTTAACAATTAAAAATTTGATCACCAAAAATTGATACATATTAAATTTATTTAGTATAGGCTATATAGGAATAATGTGTGCTGGCACTGGTAGCAGACCTGTTTACTCTTACGATTTTGGCGTACAATGTACGATTTTGAGGTTTATACGTTATAAATACTCTGTGGTTTTTTTACTATTAAGATAATTTATTGAACGATTTTGTGATGATATTATACGATTTTAAGAATTTGAGGGTAAACAGGTCTGTGGTAGGGATTTTAGTTTGCACAGTACAGGTAACCCTCCGAGTCCGGTCCCAAATTATTTCCAATGATTACTCCTTACTTAAAATTCTTAGGCATCATTCTGTTTTGAAATTCATGTTTGCGTTAGTGGACAATGTTGGATGGAGGTTGGCGCCTGTCGAGATGCACAAACACTCTTGGCGCATTTTATCACTAATCATACGTTAATGTTACTAGGGACAGTTATCGTCATGGACGCTTGGCAAGGATTTCAAAATGTCGCTCAGCTTAACAACGGGATTTATGCTCACGCTGTCACTGTGCACGAGCGTGAATTTGTTGATCCAGTAGACCAAGACATTCACACATAAATTATTGAAGGACTTTGGGTGCAAACGAAACGTAAACTCCGCTATCAGAGTGGTACTGGTTGCTGTCTGTTTGCCAGCTACTTGGAGCCTTTAATGGCGCAACAGTCACAAGCAGAACGTTTTCGGCTGCTATTTGCAAATGCTATGCGCCAATGATAACATTTAGTATTTACTGACTGGTTTGTAAAGTGACAGTTATTCGCAAAAGATATGACTGACATTTCTGCTGTTTTCTAACAATAGACACTGCATTGCAATTTTTTTCATACGAAATAATTTGGGACCGGACTTCGGAGGATTGCCGTTTGCACATTTCATATTATTTCGTATTATCAATTCGTTTGAGTCAGTATAACTAAATGGGTAGGCCTAATTATAAATGACACCTCATTTTGAACTCTCAAAATTTACTCTACTATTTTCACTGTCTCTGCAAGTACAGTATGATCTTACACAACACAAACAAAAGAGTCATAATTTTAGTTTTTGTGTATTCCCCCCCATCCAATGCCCATGCCTTTTTCACTCAGATATATCCTCATAAAATTCAAAGAGTAACCTACTCAAAGTCAAAGCATTTTTTTCATTTGTCATTTTCCAACTTAGGTCTTCTAAGTAAGATTGTAGGTAGAACATTTTTCAGATGACCAAATAAATGAATGTAGAATTATTATAATTTTTTAACCTATAATATTGCATGTTTTTGTAATGGTCCTTTCCCTGCTATACATAATTATCCACTTTGAGGACTAGTAATAATTATTTACTCTGTGAAATGTATGAGTCTTTTCAGTCTTGTTTGATTTATTTTGGGTCTTTAATATATATTATATAGTATATTAATATTATGAGTTATTACGAAATAAACAATTTCTCTAAAACTTTCATTTCATCTATTTTAAATTTGCAATGTAGGCAGCAGGAGTTGTTGTAGAGTTGATCAGATCAAAAAAGATGGCAGGCAGAGCTGTATTATTAGCTGGCCCCCCAGGGACTGGAAAGGTATTTCTATTGTTTTCAGTCTTTGCTTTTACTGATAGTTAAGCTAACAATGATTGGTTTTAAGGATTTGCTTTTACTGATAGTTGAGCTAACAATAAGGATTTGCTTTTGCTGATAGTTAAGCTAACAATGATTGGTTTTAAGGATTTGCTTTTGGATTCAAACTTTAAACCTTTGGTTTATTTTTTTCATAAGAGCTCTTTTAATAGGAAATCTGTGTGTCAATACTTATTTTACATTTCAGACTGCCATTGCTTTGGCTATTGCTCAAGAACTAGGTTCAAAGGTTCCCTTTTGTCCTATGGTTGGCAGTGAAGTTTACTCATCAGAAATTAAAAAGACAGAGGTTTTGATGGAGAATTTTCGCAGAGCTATTGGACTTCGTATCAAAGAAACCAAAGAAGTATATGAAGGAGAGGTAACAGAGCTGACTCCAGCAGAAACTGAAAATCCTATGGGAGGTTAGTTTTAAAAAAAAATCTTGTTTATCATAATTTATGGTATAGATATTTTAATTTACCTCCCATTATTTACATAATACACATCTAACAGCCGCACAATATGTACTTACAGCAAAAGTCCAACTACTAAATTAAACTTTGTTTTTATTAATTTGGAAATACCTTTTATGTGAATGTTATATATTAATATTTCTGTTAATTGTATGCTGTCAGGATATGGCAAGACTGTTAGCCATGTTGTCATTGGTTTGAAGACAGCCAAAGGAACCAAACAACTGAAGCTTGATCCCTCAATATATGAAAGTTTACAGAAAGAAAAAGTGGAGGTTGGGGATGTCATATATATTGAAGCAAACAGTGGGGCTGTTAAGGTTTGTTGAACTCTCTGTATTGCTGGGAACATATTCACGGCTAGATTAATTAGGCATGTACAAACCCTGGCTACATCCTGTTATCCTATTTGTGACAGTTGCTCAAAGTGTAGTTAAATATTAGAACTTCACTATGTGATATTTTCAGGTATCAATTGTTTAGGTATTGATATTTGCCAAACCCAAGTGTGCATCTGAGCACCTTCTACTGGTGTGATTATGCTAACTTGAGTGTATGTTCACTTGCATCTTAGACTTGGAGTTAACTAAAATAAAATAAATATAATTATTAAAGCAAGCATATCTATTTGATATTATTTATTAACCCTTTACAGTCCAAACCTATTCAGCCTTGTCTACTCCCAGCGCCCAAGCAAAGGGACATAACTCCATTTTAAATGAAGGTTCTTTATCTAATTAATTTACAGAAAATAAACTAGAAGCAACAAAATAAAATAAAAACTACCTAAATACAAAGAAATGATTAAAGCAAAAGTTAAACCTAAAAATAGTTTCAGAGACCCTCCCACTCATGAAATAGTGAAGCTTCATTAGGCCTAAGTTCTTTCAAAAGTGTATCCAAGGCTTAGATAGCCATTTTTTACAGCGAAAAAATCGCGACTTTTAAAAAAATCATAGAAAATCAGCCCCTAAACACACCGCGGTCAAACTAGTATCGAAATAAATGCAGACAACGAGGCTTTCTTCCGGTAGAACTATAAATAGTAATGTGCAATGGATTTCCGCTGTGCTAAGAACGAAAGTAAACACCTCGAAACGGGCGGGTTCGGCCGCATCGGACTGTAGGCTTAACCCATTCAATACGTCACATTTTTTTAAGGGAACGCAGTAAAATTTTGGGACAAAAATTCTATTTGACCTGATGATTTTAAACTGAAAAGCTCTGTTTTGTTATTTATCAAAATTATATCATGCTGCATATCCAAATGTAGGTAATTGAAAAAGGAATATGTTTCTAGTATAAAAAAGTGATAAAGAAATACCCAAAGAAAATTTTTGGGGGTATTATTGCAGGTTTATGTAAAAAATTATTTAAAATTTATTTGGTTTTGCTTTACTCACCAGCTCAGAAATCAGATAACAATAATCCAATCAAGTTCATATTTTTTTTAAAATGAGTCTTGTGATACATCCAAAACAACTGGAAAGTTTCATTGCAGTAGCTCCAGAAATTGTAAAGTTATGAATTTCTTTCCGAAGACACGTGTTAAAATTTTTTTTTCAAAAATTCAACAATAAAAATAGTTATACTCAAATATTTACACATATTTCACATATTTACTAAATATATACACAAATGAAGTTATTATTTTAAATGAAAGGCCTTGAAGCATCCTTTAGGATGGAGATGGGGTTTGGATTCACACCCAGTACAATAGAAATGTGTGCGTACTCGCTTTATTGCAGTTGAGCAATATGCACAAGATCGGTCCCTTTCATGATAATCAACAATGTGCTGAGCATCATTAGACTATCACTATCACTATCACTGTTGTCAGATTTATCTTCATTTGAACTTGAATCGTCTAAGCAAATCAATTTACTTGCCTCATCGGCAGTCATAGATCGAAATCCTTGTCGATTAGAACTAGCACTGTTATTCGATGCAGCCATTTCAATCAGCTGTGTTTTGTTTACAAATTTTTAAGTGGAAAAAACGAGCACAAAATACACTAAACGTGGGTTATTCGGTTTAAAATTCAACACAAAGGAAGTGGAACTCTTCTGAATAAAAAATTGATAAGCTATATTATAAAATAGTTGAATGGAAAAGTTGGAATACTAATAAAATGAAACAAACCAGTGGTGACGCAGAGAGTGGCTAAACGTACTCTGCCGAAATCGCGGTGACGCACACTGCGGCGAAACGTATTAAATGGGTTAAGGAAAAAATCGGCGCATTTCGGGCGCATCGGACTGTAAAGGGTTAACCAAAAAGTCCAGGACACTGCTCAGAATATGTGAAGCTTTGTATGATACAAGAACTTTAAGAAATTTTCTTGTGTGTAAAGATTTTGAAAACTGACTTTGCTGCAAACATTAAAACTTTGACGCACATTCTCTTGACATATTTTAAAACCCTTGATCTTCTAATAGAGGCAGGGCAGGTCAGATAACTATGCCACCGAATATGATTTAGAAGCAGAAGAGTATGTGCCCCTACCTAAAGGAGATGTGCATAAGAAAAAAGAGGTCATACAAGATGTCACTCTGCATGACCTTGATATTGCTAATGCCAGACCACAGGTCAGTATAGGTCATAAAGTAATTCTCCTTTCCCCTTCTGGCTTGCTATATTTTCCAATTGCACTAATTAAATGTAAAAGTTGAGGGGGGTATTGATTAATCTCCGGGTGATCTAAGTAATATTTAATCTGAATAAATTTTCATGGTGTTTGAATAAAAGATAATCTTCAGTCGAGTTTTTGCCTTGTAACAGGGTGGTCAAGATATTATGTCAATGATGGGACAGCTGATGAAGCCAAAGAAAACAGAAATCACAGGTAAATATTGTCAATCTTACCTGTTGGATACCTTATGTTGACTAGGTTTCTTCTTATAAATTTATTAATCATTTAATTTATTTGACTATATTTCAGAAACTTAACTTAAAGCATTACTCTACTGTATAAAAAAATTTTTGATGAATTTTTATTTACTGTTGAATGTGATCATACCTTTCCATTTAATTTTTATATACTTCATTAAACAAAAATCTTAAAGTATTTGTCTAATAATTAATTCATTGACATTTAAATTTTTAAAAAAATTCTTTGCCTTGCAGATAAATTGCGCAAAGAAATTAACAAAGTGGTCAACAAGTACATTGACCAAGGCATTGCTGAGCTTGTGCCTGGTGTTTTATTTATTGATGAAGTTCACATGCTTGACATTGAGTGCTTCACCTACCTGCATCGAGCACTGGAGTCAACAATAGCACCCATTGTTATCTTTGCCACCAACAGGGGCAAGTGTGTCATTAAGTGAGCACATTTATTACATCCAGTTGATCTTGTTTATTTTAGATATTACTTTTATGTATCGTCTTAGGAGTTTATTGCCCTTTTCAATGTGAAATATGATGTTTGAAAATTAACCCAGAACTCTTTTAGAAAGTGCTTCCAAGGATTATGATGTGCATTGTGGAAATCAATTTTTTATTGTTAATCGATTATAAATGGCAAGCCATTCCTATACCTGTTCAGGTCTTTGAAAACAAAATATAAATATGTAGCCTATTCAAGCTACATTGGAAATCGATATCTGCATTAATATTTTTTTGTGTGTGAATGATTTTTGTTGGAAAAAAATTGAGCTAATATATATTGAACTATATATATATATATATATATAGTCGAAATTGACCATGACCACCTTATTCATCATATTTATGCTATTTCTGAACCTAGCTGTGGATGCTCAGTTGGCAGATGAGACTGGTTCTGGCATGAAATGTTCCTGTGCAGGGGATTATGTCACATCTGCAGGTGCTGGTGTTAAACCAGGGTTTTCTGGCAAAACTTTTATGTGAAGAACATCACTTTGTGCGATCCTTTCAGATTCTTGCCATGGGTCCAAGTTTATATCAAACGCTTTCAGTGAGGTTTTAAGGTTGTCTTTAATTAAAGTGTTTCTTCTGCCCACCAGAAAACCACCTTCCATGCTTGAGCTCACCATAGAATATTCTTTTGGGCAGGCGGTCGTCTGACATTCGCACATGCTGGGACTATATTAAAATGGTAAAGATGCTGGGGAGACCTGCGTGTGCAAGTACCCCAGTGTCTGGGAACCTGTCCTACCATTTGATTTTGAGGATTTTTCCTCAGGCTTGTCGTATACACTGGTGCTCAGTAAATTGCATGTCATTTTAATGTAATCTTAAATGATTAATGTGTAATATAATGTCCACAGAGGAACAGAGGATATTATTGCACCTCATGGGATGCCTCTGGATTTGCTAGATAGAATAATGATTGTCAGGACACTCCCATACTCACAAGAAGAAATGATGCAGGTATTGTCATCCTTCTTACTTTGACTTCTACTGCTCAGATAAAGTTTTTATTTATACATTTACATCCCTCTGTCATTAAAAAAATAATTTCAGTAGTATTTTCTATGTTCATAGATTTAATTTTTAAAAAAACGTTTGAAACTTTTATTTTATTTCTACAGCTTTGTTATCGTTAGTTTCTATATTCACAGGAAGTTATTTACAATTTTTAAAAAATATTCTTAACCAAGAAACAAAGCAACATTTAATTGTCTTTAGTATTTTTGAACTTTTATTTATAAAATCTAAACATTGGTCTTGGCAGATTTTAAAAATCCGAGCACAGATCGAGGGAATCCAGATTGACGATGAGGCTTTGAAAATGTTAGCAGCCTTAGGTGTTAAATCAACACTCAGGTAAGGGCACTTGTTTATCATTACACTTAAACTAAGTAGTCTACCTTTGCCACCATATTAAATGCAGATTATTATAAGCAGGACCAAAAGCAAATAGATGTTTTGGTCAAATCCTCATAGTTTGGGGTTAGACAATCCCAAAGAATATTTTTTAGATTCTTGTGCTACAGAATTTATAACTGGGACAATAATATACTTTTTCTTTTAGGTACGCTGTACAGATGTTGACACCTGCTAATGTTATGTCTCGAATCAATGGTAAAGACTCTGTGACCAAGGAGGAAGTGGACGAAGTTGCTGGCCTATTTCATGATGCCAAATCTTCGGCAAAAATATTAGCTGAACAAGAAGATAAATATATGAAATGATTGGCACACAACATGTATATATTTGTTTCTGTATAGATAAATTTGTTTGCTGCTATTTGATTATAAAGATGAAAATAAACAGCTGACAGCATTAAGGGGCGGAGTATGTCAAATGCTGCCTTTTATTTTTTTTAGCTTAGATCTGATCCACCTCATACGAAAGCAGCTGTGAAATTACTCTAAATGTGATGAATAATTAACAGTTGCTTCTGATGTTGAAGATAATCTTGTACTTGTGTGCTTCGTTAAGTTGGGTTCAATTTTTTCAGGATCAATGGCAGACCAAGTTAAAGTTTTTTTATGTACTATCTCTTCAAAAATAACTATGATATAAGATTTTTTTGTGTTTGAATTTTTTTTAAGATAAATATAAAAACGTTAGTTTGCCACAAATACTGTTTAAACCTTTATAAGTCTTTAAATGTATTTCTAGTTTATTTTAAGATACAAATAAAATTTATTAGTTAAGGTTCAGCAGACTAACAATTGATTGATATGCTTGAAATTCTGTGTTTGAAATGATTGCATCATTCATTAAACTGATTTTTAAACAATTTTTAAAAGATTTATTCATGGGTTATATTTTTACAGTTCATTATAACTCAACTATTTCTGCACACCTGGGACATATAGCAGATAGATAATCACGCAACATGTGAAAGTTCTTGGGCATCCATTTTATTCTCAGCATTTTAAAAATTATAATTCAAATATGCTTGGATTAGATGAAAAATTTCCATGTACAAAATAATCAACATCATAAAAAGTTTCACAATGCTCAACATGTGAAATCTGGTACTGTATCAAAAAAGAAATGCGGTAATTAATAATTTTTAGCACAGAGAACATTAAGTTTTTTAAAATATATACATGTGAAGCCATCAGATTTTAATATCAAATGTCTCTTGGGTACCAGTTGCCATCAGATTTTAATATCAAATGTCTCTTCGGTACCGGTAGCAAACATTGTAGTTATCAGTTAACCTTGGAAACCACAACAGTTATATATATTATGCCTTTGTTTGTGCTCAAATGAAAAGAGAAAAAACAAACATAAAAGCATCAAATTTTTCCTATCAAAATATTTTTATTCCTCTGTGACCAAACTATTTGCATATCATTTCAAAGGGTTAAGGCACACATTATTTTTTTTCTGTCAAGAATGTAAGGAAATCAATTGAATTTTATACATTCTTTCAATGTGTTCCTTAGAGCATCTTTTAATGCCATAATATAGGGACTCAAAATATACAACAACAAAAAAACTATAAAAACAAACTATTTATAATAATAATAATAAAGTGAATTTCAAAAACACGCTTCATCCCCAAAGGCTCGAAGCGCGGTACAAGAGAAAAAAATCTATAATTTACCACATTTAAAACAAACGCAACACTACAAAAACTATATTACCAGCATACAATGTCAAAGTCTTTCTAGCCATTTCAACCATAAGGATGTTTAGCTCCAATTGTATTTTACAAGGGCAAAACAATTTATTTAAAAGAAAAAAAAACAGAGTCTTCACCAACAGACAAGATTTACATTCATATTTGTAAAAAATGTCACAGCTTGTAATAGAATAAGACAATGGGAAGAATTATTTAATGTTATGCACAATTTACAAACAGTTCCCTTTCACAAACAAAGTTAAAAGACACAAATTTGCTGATTGTTGAGCATAAATCCTCAAGAAAATTCATTGGATATCATCAAATTTTAGTAACTTGCCATTTTTTGCTTCTGTTGTATCTATTGTGTGCCCTTTCTTTAAATATATCTAATCTATTATTGAAAAAAATAAACCACCTTCCTACAAAAGGTGTCAAATTTACAACAATATACAATTACAAAGTACTTGAGTTAAGACTTGAAAATAAAATCTTGTTAAAACAATATTTTTAAATATGTTATTAGTATTAGTATTTTCAAATGATAAAAGCAGTATAAATGGAGGAATGGTCTTAGGAATAACAGGGCAAGTATATTTAGGTAGAACATAATCACAAATTACAAAACTGAAGTCGGAGGATAGCAGCCATTTTGACATAGAAGCATGGAATTTAAAAAATTAGTTGCTATCAAGGCCATTGAAATGTAAATATAAATCATTGTATGATATTTGGAGAGAAAAAAGCACTGATAGTTATAACAATATTTTATAAAGTCATTGAACATTTCATTCGGAAGGATCAAGCTTATTTAAAGCAATTTTAAAAATCCAAGACAAAAGTAAAGGAGTAAAGATACTCTGTTGTGAGATTCAGAATTTTAAGTAATATTAAATATCACCATCATGCAATAAATGTTATAACCAGATTACATATTGTATATCATACTATATAATATTTGAGAGACTGCATTCAAGCAATGCGAAGGAAATAGTGGAACAAGAAATGTTAAGGTTTGAAATGTAAACTAATAAACACCCAGTTATGGAGATAGTTTAAAAAGCTACATTTTCAATTTAGAAAAAAATACTTTAATTTTTCAAATTATTTAAAAGTTTGTAACTGCTACTATGGTACTGAAGACTGTAAGATAACTTGACCTGAAATTGTTGTACTGAAGACTGTAAGATAACTTGACCTGAAATTGTTGTACTGAAGACTGTAAGATAACTTGACCTGAAATTGTTGTACTGAAGACTGTAAGATAACTTGACCTGAAATTGTTGTTTTCTGGCAGTATGGTTCATGCCCATCAGGATGGTATTTATGTTTGTAGACTGTTTGCACAACCTCCACTTTGAAATTCAATTTTGATGTTAAAAACAAAAATGTATTTTTTATATGAAATGGGGGAAAATAGTTTGGGAGACCCAACTCTATGCAATGAAGCAGAACATGTTTGAGATATCAAATAAAGTAACTTTGAGTTATTTGAGAATCAAAGCGTTGCAATTCCCTTTCAACAACTGCAACTCCTCCACATAGTTGGAAATACTACTCTATTTTAAGCTTTGAATTTAACCTTAGTCATCTTTGAATGTGAAGGACAATCATCAGCAAAGAATGTCCCCATACATCCACTATCCTTGCTTTTAGTGGCTCCAGAAATCATGTCTGATTTGTTTACTATTTCTACTTCCTCAAAACAGTACCATCTAACACAGTGGTTCTTAACCTTCCTAATGCTGCTACCCTTTAATAAAGTTCCTCATGTTGTGATGACCACCCAATCCAACCATAAAATTTGTTTCCGCTGCTACTTCATAAATATGTGCTTTCCAATGGTCTTAGGCGACCCCTGTGTAAGGGTCGTTTGACCCCCCAAAGGGTTTGTGACCCACAGATTGAGAACTGCTGATCTAACATGTCTTGATGAGCTGTAACTTAGGTTCTCATGTCTTTTGTCTGTTTTTTTTCTCCTTTTATTTCTTTTATTTTTGGTTTATTTCTATAATGGTGTCGTTGAGAAATTGTTTAATGTAAGTCCACCCAAAAAATCTCACGGTTACTGGGCCTTATTCAAAAATCTTTACTGTGGGGCTATCCACCAATAGCAAAAAAATTGATTGAGATCTCATTACGTAAATGAGAAGCCATGGTTCTCCAGGTACAGACCGTGGTTAGGAACTGATTGTTCACCTGTGCTTTGAGCATAGCTGTCAGGGTTTTCTGCCAAATCATGCGCAGCCCATTCCTCCACTGGTTCCAATAGCGGCAAGGGCAAGTCACTGTTCTTATCACCTTCATCAAAGGCAGCATTTTGAAAACACTCAGGGTTGCTGGCCTTTGGTTTAGAGGCCACGGCAGGTGGTTGCAATCGCGCAGATGATCTGGGGGAGTCATACTCACTGCTTAAGGATGTTCCAGAAGACCTGTTTGATGGCTGATTGTCATAGATGCTTTCTTGTGTGTTCAAGAGATCTGCCAAATAACACAAAAAGTAAGTCAAACTTTTTACAATTAACTTTGTGGAATGTGGGTGGTGAATTAGTTGAAGATAAAGCTGTTTTTTTAACAAAAGAATTTAATTTATCTTAAATGAATTTTTTAAAGATATATTTTAAGAGCTATTTCATAACTTACTTGGTTTAGGTAGGGAGCCCTTTAGTCCTGGAGCTATGTAAGGAAGGTCTGTGGAACATTACAAAGTTTTATCATAGTTGCTAATGAGGTTAAGCTAAGCTTTTGGATAACACAAACATAAAATTACATTGTAACTACCTTACCTACTAGGTAATCCCATTTATAATAATTCACTAAAATATGAAACACAAAGGGAGTAGAACAAATAAAAAATTAAATATGTGGACCAAATTTTATTTTATGTGTCCAGGGTAGATACTTCATTTGAATGTGTTGATTCATGAAATTCATACTTTGGTCACATTCCCAAATGGCCACTGGATCTGAAAGATATTTCTGATATAATGACTTTACTATCAAAGTTATCATCATTCAGATCCAGCGGCCTTTTGGGCATGTGCCAGTCAGCCTCCAGCCATGGTGAAGTTTACACAAATTCTTTGCAGCTGTTCTGTGTTTGTACATAGGATGTTGGTGTAGTCTCATATTATTGGTAGATAGTTGAAGTCCTAAAGTGCTGATTGGTGGAAGAGGCGATGTGCTACTGTCTCATTTGGATGTCTGCAGAGGGGGTACATTGGTGTTTTATCTGGTTTTATACAGTTGAGATGGGAATTAAGTTGTGTCCTGTGCACTGGTTCGTGTCTTTGAGGCAATGTATTGGATCTTTAGAATCTGGGCTGGGCATGTATGTGAAAACACATCTTCATATTGAGCCCATCCATTTTTATTAATCTTTTTTGTGTGATATCGCTGATAATCTGCATAAATTGTGAAGATTACAAATATGTGGTGTAGCACTGCTTCAATAGCAGTTGCTTCTGCTTCATAGCTACTGCAGATTGCTCCAGGGGGGTTGCAGAGTTTGTCACATGAACAGTCCGGGTACTCTGTTCATATGCCATAAGCCTGCATGTAAGGCTCTTTTGAAAGCAAACATGTCTGTGTATATTCTGATTACATCCTCTGGGTAGGATGCTATGTTTTTTTTTTCTGCAGCTATCATTGTATGTAATGGGTCTATACTTTTATATCTTTTTGATTAGGTCTGTTTAAAAAAAATTTGTTTTAAAAAAACCTGAGTAATTTTGAATAAACTTGGGTAGTTCATTCAACTTTGCCTCCTGTTAATACAACTTACCAAATTTTGGGTCATCATCATCTTCTTTGAAATGAGCATTGGCAAATGGATCACTGGTTCTGATTGAACCTGCAGCATAATGGTTTTCATCATGTGGCTCATAGGCAAATGTGGACAGTTTGGGGGGATTTCTTGGTGGCAGTTGTGGATCAACATTATCACCATCATAGTGGCAGTCTCCGGTCATGGCTGGGGGCACACCTTCACACAAAAAATATCTTATTGTTATGGTGCCCCAAATATTTCAACCTCCAATACATTTCTGGATTGAGGAAAAGACATACACAGCTTTAAAGAAAAGTCTTACAATAGAAAATCTCAATCTACTATATTTCTACTAGCAATCGGCTACCATAAGGATGAAAAACAGGAATTATTTATCCTCTTTTCTTCAAAGAAAGACATCTGTTATACCATTCACTCTCTGGTCAAATTGTACTTTGGGTACCATTCACTCTCTGGTCAAATTGTACTTTGGGTACCATTCACTCTCTGGTCATATTGTACTTTGGGTACCATTTACTCTCTGGTCATATGGTACCATTCATTCTCTGGTCATATTGTACTTTGGGTACCATTTACTCTCTGGTTATATTGTACTTTGGGTACCATTCACTCTCTGGTCATATTGTACTTTGGGTCTCTCTCTTTGACTGCACTCTCATTCTACAATTCTTTAAGTAGATTATTCTACTACAAATTTAAAGACCTTACATCCTTCTTTTGCTTGATCCAAAAAAAAAATAAAAACAACAACCCAGGGCTGTGTATATTGTTGCACCATTACACCATGTGTTTCTCTACATATCTAATTAAAAAACTATCTTATCTAAAAAGGAAAAGGTTTGTCCAAGCAACCTGAGTTCTTTAGGGATACAACTATTATTTTTTTTCCCTTTTTATGTGCTTCCCACCCTTTTAAATTTTAACTGTGCTAATGACATTAACTAAAGTGCTATCTATATCATGTTCCCCACAATATTTCAACCTCTTTAAAAAAAAACACCAAACAAATGATAAATTTAATAATTCTCTTCTTGACTTAAAACTGTCAAATAACATAATTATAGTTTTCTAACATATATTAGCTACACCATGATATCAACTTCAACAGTGGCTCTCAAACTTTTTGGTCGTGACCCCTTTGGGAATTGAACGACATTACACAGGGGTTACCTAAGACCATCGGAATAAAACATATTTATGAAGTAGCAACAAAAATAATTTTAAGGTTGGGGTCACCAAAACATTTGAAACTGTAATAAAGGGTCACAGAATTAGGAAGGTTGAGAATCACTGATCTATAACATATGAACTCCTCATATGGTCTATGAATTAAACATGCCATGTAAAAATGAATACATCAAAACTGAGGTTAAAAAGCAGAGAATGTCAAAAAGAATTGTTGAAAGCCAGAATTGATTAAATAATTCCGACAAAGCTGCATACAAATATAAATATACTGACTTGGTGCCATCATGTTAGGATAAGTCATATCAAAATCATCTTCATTGTTGAAGACTTCATCATCTGGGTCAAATGACTTTTGTGAGAGCTTGGGCAAGTTTTTGGGGACATCAAAGTAACAGCCATCTCGATTTCTGGACATTGGTTCTCGGCCAAGGCTGTATTCTGTAAACAATGTAATTCAAACTACTGGTTTACTTCAAATACTAAAGATTTTCCACCTGTATGGTAACAGATGCATAGATTGTCTTGGAAAATACTTTTTCTCCTTATCTGAAGTCATCCTTGTCAATTTTTTAATTAATAAGTTATATCTAGATTGAATCATTTATTTTTTTAATTAAAACTTTGGTAAAGTACTTTTTTAAATAGAAAATTGAGAACTGACCAGGATCTGTGGATGATTGACCCTGGAGATGATCCAGCTTTCTGTTTACTTCATCTAATTCCTGATAATGATTCTCTTCAGCACTTGCAACTGAAATGCAGGTTGTTATGGTGTCATATACATAAATTAATGTTACATAAAGTCTAAAACTAATAACAAAATTGAAATTAAAATAAACCTCATTTTAGTTATATAATGATAATTCAATCTTAGAAAATGGCATCAAGGGTAAATAGTAGAGATTTGTTCTAAAAAAAAAGGATCATTGTTTTTTTTCACGGTATCTATTTATTTCAAACCTTATAAAGGTGGGTTTTAAAACCAAAAGTTCATTTTATTTTTCTTAACCTATCCTAAAAATAATTAGATTTATAAAAAGAAAATAATTACTTTAAAAGACTTGTACAATGTAAGGTCTAATGGAACATACCTGAATCTTGCCTTAAAGGTTTGGCATTGATACTTTTAAAATCTGCATAAGGGTTGCTGTGCGCACGTTCAACTGGTGGTGGTTTTCCCATAACTCCCACTTCTGATGGTTTCACATAGCTGATAGGTACAAATATATTAACATTTTCAATAGAAACGATATCCTAAATTTAATTAGCCTACTACTATACAATAAAGTATTAAGGACGTGGTATATGAAAGCCTCAATAAGAACAAAAAACAATGAAAAGAACTCATCAGCTGAAAGTCTATGTCAGCAAAAACAATAAAGACAACAGAGAATCCTGAGATGACAGAGAATCGTGAGATGACACAGAGAATCCTGAAATGACAGAGAATCCTGAGATGACAGAGAAAATCCTGAGATAACAGAGAATCCTGAGATGACAAAGATACAACAAAACATGGAACAAGCAGTACACAAGTAATGGAATTTGAGTGTCAAATTATTAAAGATAATATAGTAGAGACTTCCCATTAAGTACTTATTTTAATACCATGCCTACCCAATGCTTCTTTTCAATATCTTACTAATTTAAATCAACATCTCATTGCTGAATCGTCATTTGTATCCAAATCACTAACTCACTAACCTTGATACTATTTCATTTATCTCTATTTATTTTTATTTATATCTCACCCATCATCCATCCCAGCATATTCACCACCAGAAGCTCCAAGGGGAAGTGCCTCTAGCAATGGGGGCTTCATAGGATTAAATAAAACATCATCAGTGGGTGTTGTAGGGAGAATCTGGTTGGAATCAAACAAAAATGTTACTCAATAAATCAAGCAGTTAAATGTTTTGGTTACAAATACAGCAGATGATGGATAAGAACAAGAAGACAAATATAAATCTTCTAACCAATGATAAATAAAAAGTTTAAGTACAAACTGAAATAAAACATAATTATTTCATGATGGGTCTTGAAATTAACAGTGAAGAACTTTTTATATATTATTATGATACATAAGTTTATTTTTTGGGTTAATGTTAAAGCTCTAAGGCTTGTGGTTTTCTTTTTTTTCTTTCTATAACAGATATTAGTCTTTGCGTCTGCTGGAATCCATTTTCCTTACCTGACCTGGTCGTCTAAGTGGATCTTTAATGTGATTGTACTCTGGATTTTCAAATGACAAAGCATTATCAGGTGGAATTTTCTCAACCGAAGCTATTGAAACGTTAGCACTGTAGCTTATTTCTTTCTCTCTGCAAAAACAAATTAAAACATGGTTAAATGAGAAATAGAAAAAACATAAATCTATTATATAAATTTTAAACACTGGATTTTGAAGTGTTTACAGTAATATTTGTTAAAATTAAAAGACATTAAAGAACTACGCACATAATACTGACCAAGACACACATTTAAAATTTAAGAACTCCCCACTGCAGTATGGCGAGAATGCAAAGGAAATGACCCTCTTAAAGTCTAAATATTATTAGATCACTATGGTCAAGCTTTTGATAAATTTATTAGTCTTTACTCCCCTTATTTTATACTGCATTTTGTAGTCATGCATTAATCCTATATCTTACCTGCGACGGCGTCTGACCACGAAGCATACTACAATGATGATGATAATGCAAGCAAGTAGTGCACAGATAAGGATAACGTACCACAAATCAAAACCTTCCTCCTGAACAATTGAAAGGACAAAATGAACTTATAGATAAGATTCTATATATTTTTGTATTCTCCAGACAAGTACATGTATGCACATGTAAGTACATATTGGACATTTAAAGATATACAGGTAATTTTTAATAATATAAATATTTTTAAAATTATAATAATTAATATGTTTTTTGTAAAATATTTAAAAATACAAATTTTCTATGATAATTCATGTTTTACAAGTTAAAATGATGGCTGCATAATGTAAATTCCCATTTTTAAAAATGTTACAAACAATGTTTTCTCCTTTACACTAAAACGTGTTTTTTTTTAATGCATGACCTGGTGATCTTGCACATTTAGAACACCTTTCAGGCCACATATATTTTTTCTCAATGCTGGAAATTTTATTTTAAATTTGCTTCAAAAAACTGAAAAGTTAGTTTGAAAGCAATCACTTGCATATCATCATTCTCAGAATGTAACCAACAGGGTAAAGGGGTGAATGCCCCATATGAAAGATACATTTGAGCTCACTTGGCAAGGATTTAAAGACATAACTCATCTGGTTCACAAGATGATTGTTTATTCTCCTAATTTAATCTCATGCAGCCTACTAAGTCCATGCCCTTTTTTCACATCTTATAATTGTATAATTACACAAACACTATAGAAAATAATTCAAGTTTTGTAATATTTCCAGTGTGCAGCCTTCTCATATGACACCCAAAGTTTGTAATTTCTAATTTTCTATCACATACTTTAGTTGATCTTGAGTACTGGAGACTTCCACCATTACTTCCATGTACTAGGCTGGAGTTTTCTGTGCTCTTCTGATCATTAGTAGAAGTTGGAAGTCTAGTTGTTGCAACAGTTGTTGTTGATTTTGTTTCTGTGACTGTTTTGTTGATTGCAGCTGATGTTGTCTGCTCTGAAAAACAACAGCCAGGTGGAAAACATCTAATCATATTGTGTATTATTTATTTTTTATAAATTAATAAAGTAGAGCCACCTTTCCTCCAATTTATTGTTGAGAACTGCATTTGAGTATTCCTTGCAAAAGATGAAAAGGTGTTATATAATTTTTTAATCATTTACTTTTTTTAGTAAATGATTAAAAAAAAAATTATATAACACCTTTTCATCTTTTTGCAAGGAATACTTGCAAAAGATGAAAAGGTGTTATATAATTTTTTAATCATTTACTTTTTTTTAGCAAAAGAATGGTATCTCAATAATAGTGCATCTTTTTTTTTTACCACCCTGAAACTAAATTCATTGTTTGCAGGTTCTTGTCTCTATTCTATGGTTAAATACTTTCTGGTTATGAACTGCTGTAATAGTTATATCATAAACATGAATAAAATTTTCAAACTTAAATAACTTCAGAATTAAAATGGCATCTCAGGAGGAATTTCAGAAAATAACAGTGTGTGACTAACAAGTCTACCTGAAATCAGAGTATTACATTTATACCATTGTATGACAAACAAATCTGTCTAAGGCCAGTAACCCTTAACTGACATCAAAGTAGTACATTTATATTATTGTATGACAAACAAGTCTAAGGCAAGTAACCCTACCTGACATCAGAGTATCACATTTTTTCCCAGTATATGGATAAGGGCAGTTACAGGAGTAGGATGTTCGATCGGAGCTGAAATAGATTAACAGATATAAATCAGATTGATGCAACAGGCACACTAGATTTTTATACCCAAAGTTATGTTTCTGTGCAAACTAATAAATTATTTTTCTTTGCCTTGATTTTCAAAACAAATAAATAAATAATTGATATTAAAAAAAAACAATTTATAAGAAACTTTGTTTTGGTTACGACAAGCTGTTAAGTCCTGAAAACACAGAACTATTCTTGTTTTGGTACCCCAGTTTATTCAACCTTACTTGTAACTAACTGCAAATTTCTGCACCCCCCCCCCCCCCCCCAATAAAATGTTACCAACCAGGTAGCAAATTTCTGCAGCCCCCAATCAACTGTTACCAAACAAGTATGCTGCACAATTTCAGCAATAAAAAAAATTGTATCTTTATTTTGTCTGCATTACATTAAATTCTATAATTTCTGAAATCTTACCTGCTGAGACAGACACTGCCATTTTGACATGGGTTAGTCAAACAGGGATCTTTTCTTAATTCACAGGAAGCCCCCTCAAAGCCTGAAGTACAGTTGCACTGATAAGAGTATGTAGTGTCACTAGGCAAACAAGTTGCATTGTTTTTGCAGGGACTTGCATTGCAAGGATTTTCCAACGTAGAGCAGTTCTTGCCTAGAGAAGAAAAAATTAATGGTTGTTATCAATAAGAAGCTTCACGCCTCCCTGGGGAAAGAAAATAGCATTGGAGTTAACAGTTGTTTTTTTTTAATATCCCCACCCATCACTGCTAGGAATGGACAGCAACTATATTCTTCATTTGCAAACCAAGTTACCCACTCTCTGGTCGTTCGCTATTACCCTACAACTCTGGAAAATTTCAATTAATAAAATCTCCAAAACAAGTCTCTAAAGTTGAATATATTGTGTTGAAAAACCTTTCCTAAGAACATCTTACTTTAAATTTGCACATCAAACACAAACGAGGGGCGCACTTTCGCATTTGCTGGCCCAAACAATTTGGAACACTCTTTCTATTGCTATCAGAAACAGCCAGACACTGGAGTCTTTCAAAACTGATTTGAAGACTTATCTTTTTCGCAAACACCTGCTGGGGTGATGTTGTCTATCTAGCTATTATCTTTTAGATGCATATTGGCCTGTGTTGTTTATGGTTGCAAGGTATGAAAGACTTAGAATGGGTATTCTTGTATGTAGTTTTGTAATGTTGAATTTTGTACTTCAATGTGGTATGTACCACGCTTCGAGCCTTTGGGGATGAAGCGTGATTTTTAAATAATCTTAATTATTATTATTATTATTACAGTGTATATTAAAAAGTATATTGACAATGAACAATGCAATGAAAACATTTTTTTAGGGCTTCATTGCTTATTATAGCTGTTTTTGCTTTCTTAGAATTGGGATTAGATATTAGTTATGGTAATTAGATGAATGGCATTAAAAACATTTTTTTTAAAAATAGGATAAAATGATGTTCCCTGGTATTTTTAAAATCCTTTCTAATTTATATTAATTTCGCTTTTGTTTCTTTCTTAGTGGCAAAAACTTCTTCATGCTAACAAGCTGAAACTTGGCACATAAGACTCATTGTGGATGACAACACTTTCTATCAAATTTTCAGCTCCACCTCCCAACCCTCAAAATCAGTTTTTTATGCCAAAAATTAAAGAAAGATAATACATTTCAACAACTTTGAAAAGTTTTTATGGCTTGAATACCTTAATTAAGGGCTTTTGCAGTTTAAAAATGTATATTATTGAAATTTTTTGAAATAGTGTAAGACATAAAAAAACATTGCCTTGGCAAAAATCAGTTGCTCCAATCACAAGACATGATACAATCTCATTCAATTGCACAGATGCAAACAAAAAACACATATGGATTTATACGACAGACTTTGTTTTTAGGTGTTGTTTTTTTTCTAACCTAGGTAATGATCAGGGCAATGGCAAACAAAGTCTCCTGGCAAATTCTCACATGTTCCCCTGTCACAAACAGTCTGATTGCACTCATTGATGTCCTCTGTACAATTGTTTCCTGTCCAGCCTGTAAGAGATCAATAAGAATCAAGACAAGTAATAAGCATGTGGCAATTTAATCAAAGTTTAAGATTTTAAAAAAAACAACATTTGTTGTAAACTGACTCAACTAATAAATTGTTAACCATGTCTTCAATTAAAATCAATCACTGTTGAAGTAGATGTAATAAAACTTGGTCTCATCTATCATCATCAATTTTACTGTCTCCCATGTAGGCTCTGGCCTACTTCTTCAAATCCTTCTGCTCAGACCATTCCATGGCCTTTTGTCTACAGCAGCAGACCCCAAGCTGATGTTAATATTTTTCAAGTAAACTAATTTAATTTCTCTTTCAGAAATTTTTTAAAGATGTAATTATATAAAAGCCATGGAATGCCCTGCATTTCATCTTAATCAAGAATATCAATCAAAATATAGAATAATTATTAAACCTAATTTGTTTCAGTCCAATTGACATCACAGTCAATTCACAGCAACCATTGTTGTATTTTAATACCTTTGGCACAAATTTGCCCCCCTGTTGCAGGGTTACAATCAAAACGTCCACTTGGCTTGCAATACACTGAGCAATTTGATGTGTAGTAGTAGATATCACAGTAGATGCGGATGTCAAACCTCAACCTGAAAGTTTAGCACATAAGTTAACCAAAAGAGTTGTGCACAATTTAGCCAAAAGAGTGGCAAATAACTTAAGTTAGCAAAAGATTGGTGCATACATTAGCCAAAAGAGTTAACTAATACTTTTAAGCCAACTTGTTTTAAAATTTCATTCTTTCAAGGGCAATAATCTACATTTCCAAGTGCAAACAAAATACTAATTTATTGTTTGGTTTAAAAATCTTCAACCCTTTAAAATTACAATAAAGGAACTTTGTTTTCATGAAGCAACAGCCCATAGCAACCAACAACAATAATTAAATCATGTAATATAAATATTTGACCTATAATCTCCAGAATTTGTGTTCCTTGTTGCCCATTTCGCCACCTGCCATGAAGCATAAACTGTTTCTGTGAGGTTTGTTGGCCAAGTTGCCAAGTGGTCATCTCCAAAAGTGTCATCATCTCTGATTCTAATCACCAACATAACAGTGGGGCTCTAAAATAGGCAAAGAAAAGAGAGAAAATAATATAAAAATTATTAACTTTGATGTAAAAGGAAAATAATTTATTTATTTATTTAGGCATTTTTATATAGAGCTTACCATAAAGCTCTAAGCGCTTTACAATTATTAAAAACATGTAAACTAAGTAAAATAAAAATGAGACACTAGGATAGTAACTACATTACTATAGAAACAATGAAAATGGCTATAAAACGAGGACACTTTGACACGTTTTGGCCTATACTTCAGGATCAACCCGAAACAGAAAATGAGGCAGGGCAAGGAGGGTGCATCACAGGTCATAGGCGGACCTAAACAGATGAGTTTTAAGGGAGTTTTTGAAAATGGACTGTCAACTGGTGTTAAAACTTCACTCATAAATCTATAATTTAACAAATAATATATCCTTCAAAGAAAACATTCTTAAAACAACAGGTTCATTTTTAAAAAATTTTTTTTTTGCAGAAGGAAGCTGGGAGGTTTGTCATTAACATTTTGTTTTTGGGGGTTGTGGGATTCGGAATGGCAATCTACATTTACTCTAGTTCATAGTTTTTTTTTCTCTCTCTTTTTGGAAAGTTATTAAAATGTACTTTTTAAAAAATATAATAAAGTCAAACTAATATTTTCTAAATAATATTTTCCCTCCCGATGAAGATGATTGATCCTGTTTGATCTCCGTAATTTATAAAGTGCTTTAGTTTTGACTTTCAGGACATTGGAACTCGATGACTAAATAGCGCAGGAATAGACTTGCTGAACAAGAACGAGGTCTGGCTGACCTGAAGTTATGCTACTGAGTATAGTATAACATAAGCCTTTACCAGTGGCCCATTCACTGTTATATTCCATGGGTTTGCGATGCCACCCACATTGGAGCCAAATGCAGAAATTGTGAGTGTGTTTTGATAATAGTTACTCTCTCTGGTGGAGGAATAGGCACACGAGCTGATGCTGTATCTGTGAAGATTCAAAAACAAAGTTTAGTTTTGGATGATTGTAATTGTTTTAAAGTAAATAAAATATTATAAGAAACGTTCTAAAATGTTTGCAGTTCCTCGGGTTGCGAAATGGGGTGACCATCCCGGGCCACAATTAAGGTTCATATAAAAAAAGAAGGCCTTACATTAAATAAATTGATGTGTGTGTGTGTGTGTGTGCTATGGTAGGGCTGCATTTTTTTTTGGGAGTTCGCCCCGGAAAGCAATTAGGAAATATGCGTCTCTGCTCCCTACCCCTCCACAAATGATCCACACGGTGGGGTAGGAAGGGGGTGGAGTGACACCACTGTTTCCATACCCTGTCGTTAAAAATCTTTCCGTTTCCCATTTGATGTCGCATATTCACTGAGCCAATGAGCTGAGAATAAGGGACTAACTTTTATTATTTGCAACCCTGCTGTCATCAAAAGAGGACAGTTTTTTTCAAAATCGCGATGATTACCGCCGTAGGAAAACTTTTTTTTTTCTTTTCTCCCCTTAATTATATAACTTGTGTATGCACGGAGTGGTTTACATAACTTCATTACAAGTACTTTGCGGTCCTATTAAGTCCACCCCCAACCCGAGGAGTAGTTTCGTAAAAACTGTCATTTATGCTGGACAAAGGGGCAGTTAATAAATAATTAAATAAGACTTTTTCAGGCAGGTTAAATTACATACCCGCTCTTGGGCGTGTCCAAACAGAATGTGAACATTGGGTCACAGTTGCTAGTGCCAAGGTCTTCCTTACACGTACTGCTGTAGCTGAGAAACTTAATCTCTATGAACGCTCTGCTGTGTACATTCTAGGATTTTAAGAGAAAAAAACATAATTTTCGAGTACATTTTCTTTTTTAATTTGTCAAATTAGGGATAGAAAAATAATGTGCAAGTTTCAACATTTTTGGGCGTGCTGTTTTCTTCTTCTTACGGTGACTGCATTTTTTAATTGCGTCTTTCCGTTTGAAAAAAAAAAAAAAAATCTTTGAGTTTCGGTATGCATGGCGTTTGTAAATCCTTTGTGTCAACTTCGCCTTTGTTCGTGGCTGGCTGGCTGGATGGCTTGGTGGGTGGCAGACTGGGTGACTGACTGGCTGGGTGGGTGGCGGACTGGCAAGATCTTCGGACGGCAAATTGACCCACTTCCCGCCAACCTATCGAGCTGAAACTTGACACATAGAAGCGTTGCCGATGACAACACATTCTTTTACATTTTCAGCCCCACTTCCAACCCCCACCCCCAAAGAGCAGGGTTTTTTTTCTTCAAGGGGAACATGAAAAAATATTCCCGATAAATGCGCTAAATGGCATTCTTAAAATAAAAATATCGCAAGAGTGATTGGTGAATGGATCTAATAATTTATTTGATTTTTCTGAAATAATTGGTTAAATAAATCTGTAAAATCGGTTGGGTCATTAAAATATTAATATAGTTCAGGGGCGTGAAAAAAATGTGTGGTTACGGGCCTGGGGGGCGGGAGGGGTTGAGAGCACTAAATGGGATTCTATTCTTATAAAGTGCGTTTTGTTAAATTTTTAGCCGCACCCCCCACTCCCAAATTACTCAATATTGCATTTTTATAAACGACTTGTGCGAACAAATATGTTTAATTATTTTTTGATTTACCACGCCCCCCCCCCTTTTTTTTACCTATGCCTTTTTCTGTTTCATATTGTTCACGTTTGTAATTTATAGTTTAAATTTGTTAAATTGTGGTTTTTCATTTAAAGCTTTTTAATTTTCAGATAGGCTTAGATCTAGCCTAATCGTTAAAACATTATCGACACAACTGTACTGGTTTTTTTCTCAATGAAGCTCTTTCTGTTTCTCATAGCAAAAAAAAAAAAAAAAAAAAAATAAAAAC